>JAAGKR010001932.1:0-108736 GCA_011419295.1 Clarias macrocephalus
TCCATGGATAATATAAAAGTAAACATGATAACAAAACAAAAAATACAGCCGACAAATCTAAAAAAGAGACGAACAAATAATAAAATGTGAAAATAGAATCATGTTTATAAAATCATTATAAATGTCATGTCCAAATAAATAAGCTTTGTAAAAAAATTACAAAAGAAATCACTGTAAAATATTGCATGCCAAAATAAATGAATTGGGTAAAAGATTTTATGTAAATATTAGACATGAAAATAACTGAATTGTTAAAGAAATTATAAGATATACAAAGAAAATCAACACATGAAAAGAATTGTATTAAAAAACCCATGGGAGAACTGTTTATTTGTGTATGAAAACACTTGAAAAAAATTTATGTGAGACAAAATAATGTTAAGAAATACACATGAAAATGAAAAATTGTGACAATTAAAAAATGAAATAAAATCTATTTCATTTTATGGGAAAATTTATCTGCAGAAAAATAAAATTAAAGCCTTGTATGTAAAAAAGGTCAGAATCTAATATAGTGTGAAATGAATTGAAAACTATGTCCATATTTCCAGGTGATTATTCACACATAAAAGCGTTTTCTGTATGAGTCCTCTATCCCTTCTTGTGACTATATAATTTCAGATGACCTGCAAACACCAAATGGCAAAAAAAAAAAATTTCAACGTATTAAAATAAAATACTGCATTTTCTCTATAGTGTGAAAATGAAACCTGAGAGGAACAGACAACAAAAATCATCATTTTCCCCAGAAAAACCAGCACCATATTAACTTTGTTCAGATTTTTTTTCCTCTTTCCAGGGGAAAGAAATTGTAAAATAATTATGACAGCAGTGTTGGGAGAGAACATCTCTCTGGTCTGTGTTTTCATCTGTAGGCCTCAAGTGTGAGCAATCACTGGAAATTATACGCTTTTGGAGAGATTCGATACCAAATATTGAGAAGCTCAGGGGTGTTTGGCAACTCTGATCACGGAGAATTAGATTCAGAGGCACAGTGGGCTCTCAGGAATCCCATATTTTCCAGCTGTTTGCCGGGATGAATTGGATCCTGGAGGATTTGTGGAACAGGATAAATACAGACATGGAGCGAGGCTCGTGTTCGCAGAGGGCACCACATGGCAGGATGGAAACTTCATTTCCAAGCTGCTCAACCAGAAAGAGATTCCTACAGACCTCTTCAGCGGGAGCTTTACAGGAAATTTATCATTTTTTTTTCTTCTTTCATTCGACTCCCCCCATCTCACGAGGGGCATCGACGAGGTCTTGTGTGTTTAGTGCGTGAGACAGGACGGTTCACTGTACCATCAACTCGCCGTCTAATCAAGTCCAAATTTTAAGCTTGGTTTACTCAGGTGGATCACGTGGAGCTCATGATCTATGTTCATTGTAGGTGTTCATTATAGAGCATCATCTGGTTACGTTAAGATCCGGAATGTTGTGTAGAGAGGAAGGAAAATGGTATTGAAGATGTAATGAAACAATGTGCTTTTTTTTTTAATTTAATTTGTAATAAACAAACAAACAAAAAAAAAACGTGAAACCTTATACTCATCTATAGCGAATATGATATTTAGCCCATTTGGTACATATATGGTACAATATGAAATTTACTGTTGCTGGGCAGGTAAGCTGCGGTCATATATGATGGTTACTATTATTACTAGTTGTAGTACTTTATATAAAAATACCATTCTATTATTTTCTGTTCCTCTATCTTTGATAGCACTACAAGAGCTCAGATTCAGTAATTCAGATGAAACGTTTATTACACTATTAATGCACTCATTTCCATATGTTATCATTCCTATAGTAGCGATTCATTCAGAGGTAATTGTATAGACACATAATCTAAGGCTGTTGATAAATATATTTTAAAAGTCTTATATTTTAGCAAGGAAAAGTCTCTACTGTGCTGTTTGTAGGTAGATGTTTACTATAGAAGGAGTCTCTTTTGCAGTTATAGTGAGCTTTTGTGGTTTCTTGATAACATGATGAATATTTCTTCTCTTACTTCCACAACATTAAATGTAAATATAAACGGTTATAAAATTAGGACAGGGTATTTGATCATAAATTTCAACTGTTGTGCGTCATTAGCTGAATCACAGTCATAGAAGAAGAAGAAGAAGAAGAACAAGAGGTTTGCTGTTACAAAAAATAGTCTACGTCAGCTAGGTTAATAAGGTTACTCCGCTTTACTCAATCGTGTCGTTGATTATTTTCCTATAACAGCACACCAACAAGGTTTTCGTTCCGTACATGTTGCCCGTTTCTCTTTAGTATGCATGCTGTAATTTCTGTTCTTCCACTCGATTTCCTCGTCCATGCCCGAGGACACTAAACGTGTTCTATTCCGTTTAGTCCCAGTCCGGTTTGCACTTACGCTGCGATCACAGCTGCTTTTTCCTGATGAGAAATACAACAATCAAAGCTTTAACAAATAATATATTAGAGGGTTTATCAAAATGGCTGTGCAAGTAAAAAGCCTCATCGTGAGTCCAGAACAGTCCGCATTTAGCATTACACTTGCACAGATAGGTGGTAATGTAAAATAACAGACATAACAAATCAGCAAATGCAGTAAGAGAAAACACATGTGATGGGAACGCAAAACAAATTAAGGGTCATGCCACGAGGAAGCCCATTTAATTTCCAATCTCCAAATACATCTTCTCTATCAATATAATCTAATCTGTTGGACGCTCAGCCAAGAGTAATATTCGCAACAAGACAAAATTGCATATTTGGATAGACAGGCAGCTGTGTTCTTACTCTACAGAGAAGGAAGAAGAAAAAAAAAAAAAAGAAAAAGAAAAAAAGAGACATTTGGAAAGATTTTTTTTGTCCAGCAGGATTGGACTCTTTGGTGCAAAAAGTGTGTACACTCTGTACACTCAGAAACGAGGTGCCTCTGATCTACACTTGTTATTTTCATGCAGAGGGGGGAAAAGTGTCCACCAAACACAAGCCAGTGCTGTTAGCATTACCGCTGCGGCATTTGACATATGGCTAGGGTTTGAAATGTCATTTCCTTGTCAGCGCTATCTTTGTGGGTTCGCATCAAATGGCTTTGCCGTTCCATTATCCAGAGAGCTCTCAGTGTCGGTGGACATGTGACTGAAGAGGAGAAATCGTCAAGGTTTTTTTTTTCTTTTTCTTTTTTCTTTTTTTGTGATAAAATAAGGTTCTAATTGCCAGAAACATGACAGTGGTGCTTGATATAAAGGCGCACAAGTTGATTACATGTACTGATTATGATTTGCAGATCTATTTCATGTCAGTTTGTAATCAAAGCCTGACATCTTGTAATTACTTTCGCATGCTGGAGGAGGAGGAGGAGGAGGAGGAGGAGGAGAAGGCTAGACACTTTTCATCAGTTGTGTTTCTATGTCAGGTAAGATGAATTGAGGTGTTGTATACGAGGACGTTTGCATGCGGCACGGGATCACATGCGATTCCTGGGTTCACTGCAAGGTGAACTCCGACTTCCTGACTTCCGCAGGCCAGGTTCACCTGGTCGTCCTGTTTTACAATTGTAATTACGCACAGCATCTGCACAGGCCACTACTGATTATCAGCCGGGCCTGATCTAGTCCTCATTTATGGCTTTCAGATCTCTGCAAACTGGTCTTTTGTCTGCTCAGGGGGAACGATTGACAGGCCAGTTTGTATTTTAAGCGCTCCTAATCCCCTGTTTAAGCACTCGCTTGGTTTTTCCTTGAAATGACTCCAGTCATTCTTCAGCAGCCTGATCCACAAGGCCAATGTGGTGCGAAGAAGATTTCCAGATCCGAGTGTGGCCAGGCGGCACAGACCACCCGTGCGGATCAGATAAGACCGTGGAAAGCCTGGGCTGAATCAGCCTGGCACTGGGAATTACAGTGATGTGTGCGGGACGAGAAACGTTCCCGTTGTCCTCGTTCTTTCTCGCCATAACCACACTGTTCTCAGTAACAGATTTCAGGAGGGTCTTTTTTCTCTCGTCTGTGGTTGTTTATTATTGTTCCAAATGACAGACTGCAGAGTCGGAGTGAGGGAGGGCATTGAAAACAATCATCGTCAAACTCGAGAACGTCGACTGTCACTCGCAGGAAAAACCTTCGGAGTGCTGAGAGAGACAAACGATTTATGGCGCTTTAAAAGACGGTTGAGGGGAAAAAAAGGCCTCAGTTTGTGGATTGAACATATTTTTAAGCTGCGCATTTACTTATGTAATAGTTGCAGGTGGGAGTGTAGAGTCTCTCTCTCTGGTCATAGCCCGGGTACCTTACACACACACACACACACACACACACACACACACACACACACACACACACACACACACACACACACACTCTCACCTAATCCAACAACTCAGATGCCAGAGGAACAAAAAACCCTGAATTAGCTTACAGTTAAAGCCGCTTGCCCGTCGGATCAGTCTGTTGTGACGAGAACTGGCCGAGTTTGACTTGACTGGACTGAGAGATTAACAGTGTCACATGGATTTAGTTTGCAACCGCAGTCCATTGAGCAAAGTCAATTTAGTGCAGGAGATCACTGTAAGGGTTTTATACGCTTTTATTCTTTTATTTATTTAGCGGATTTTATTCGCTATATTATTTCCCACTTCTTTAATAAAGGGAAAAAAAAATCTGTGTTGCTGTTTCTCATAAAATTGATGCAGCTTTGTGCTTCTTTTTTTCCCTTATACTACGCCATGGCAATACCATAATAAAACATGACATGACCTCTGACCTAGACAGATAGACTGACTGTGATTATTCTACTTACTTTTTATGACTGACATATAGAATTAACAGAATTATGGAATAAGTTCTCAGTTAGTTGTACAGTACTGTGCAAAAGTCTTAGGCACATGCAAATAGTTTTAAAGTCAATAACTGGTCTGACGACCTTTTGGTTAATATATTGTCTCGGGTACAATTTGCGTGGTGTTATAATGAAAATAGCTGTGCAGGTTGACTGAACATCTTGCAGAACCAGCCGCAGCCCTTCTGAGGACTTTGTCGCACCTGCTTCTTTTATCATGTAGCAAAACCCAGAAGCTTTTTTTTTTTTTTTTTTGACAGAAAATTGCTCTTTTACATAACATTCTGCTTTCCTTTCTGGCCTACAGATATTTTCCTGTAAGATAAAATGTTTTTACTGGAATACTAATGTCAGGAAAGCAGAAATGTTTTTCGTACTGACTTAATAATGAGTCATAAAATAAACATGTATAACAAAGTTTATACTAAAAAACACAGAGTCACTAAGACTTTTGAAATGTACTGTACTTACATATGTACTGCACTTTTATGCTTATGAATTACTTACTTAAAAAAAATTCTTAATTACTCAACTTGGTACTTCCTGTGTTATTTGTCTCGATGATTTACTGACCTACTGAACTTAGGGACTTACTATGTATAAATACTTATAATGAATAAATAATACATTATTTATTGCTTACTTCTGCTTATTCAATTACTTTATTCACTTACTATCTATTCTTATGTACTTGCTTATTGACTTCCTGATATAAATAAATACTTGATTCACTTACAGTACTTATTTCCTACTTCTTACCTATTTTGGTTATGAACTTATTGAAATACAAATTTCTTTGTTTAGGTCTGTTTTTTCTTACTTACTGATGTAAATATTTACTGGATCTTCCCTTCTTACTGACTCATTATTTTATTTTATTTTATTAGTGACTTCTTAACCTATTTATTTACAGTACAGAGCAAAAGTTTGGACACCCCTTCTCATTCAGCGAGTTTTCTTTCTTGTGTTCTTTATTGTGTTCTTTAGCCCAAACGCGTCTCTTCTGCTTGTCGCCTGTCCTTAGCAGTGGTTTCCTAGCAGATCTTCTACCATGAAGGCCTGATTCACACAGTCTCCTCTTAACAGTTGTTCTAGAGACGTGTCTGCTGCTAGAACTCTGTGTGCCATTGACCTGCTCTCTGATCTGAGCTGCTGTTAACCTGCGATTTCTGAGGCTGGTGACTCGGATGAACTTATCCTCCGCAGCAGAGGCGACTCTCGGTCTTCCTTTCCTGGGCCGGTCCGCATGTGAGCCAGTTTCTTTGTAGCGCTCGATGGTTTTTGTGACTGCACTTGGGGACACTTTCAAAGTTTTCCCAATTTTTCGGACTGACTGACCTTCATTTCTTAAAGTAATGATGCCACTCGTTTTTCTTTACTTGCTGCTTTTTTCTTGCCATAATACAAATTCAAACTCTTTGAATGAGAAGGTGTGTCCAGACTTTTGGTCTGTACTGTACATCATATTTATTATTTTCTTAGTTACTTCTTACTTATTTCTTTACTTCTGTCACATTTTCTTAGATATTTCTTAGTTATTTGCTTGCTTCTTTCCTTACTTTTAATTTTGTTAGTTACTTATTATTTACTACTTTTTGTTTACTTATTTTACATTTTCTTAATCAATTCTTACTTCTTTACAGACTTATTTTTGTAATTATTTCTTATTTATTTTTTATTTACACACACACACACACACACACACACACACACACACACACACACACACACACACACACACACACACACACACAGGTAAGGGCATTGTGTTGTCTGACTTGACATGGAGCTGTCTCACTTTTTTTTGGATATATATAAAAAAAAAACTGTAGAGGACATAGTTGAAGAATGGAATAAGGACGTAGTAAAAATTCTATTTAATGTAAATTTACTAGAACTTAGTATAAATACTGGATCCAGTTCCTTAGACCATAATAACTTGGTTCGATCTCATTGTACCTGCTGAGCATATGGCTATGTATGTGATGATAAATTAGTGACCACATGATAGATGTATTAAGAACCTGAAAATGCCATGTTTAGGAAATAGTCTGAAATTGATAAATGCACATTTTCCCATTTTGCTGCATTCTTCAGTATTTTTCGAATGTAGAGGGAACTTCATGGTCTTTGTCAAAGTGAAAAAGGGCCCTTAAATCCTTCTTTCCGTATTTATTTCTTATCGTATTGACTTCTTAGGTATTTACTTAATTGTTTCCATAATTATTTCTTATTTTCTTATGTCTTACTTATTTATTAATTCTTATTTTCATAGTTACTGTTTTACCAATTTACTTTCTTCTTTCCTTACTTATTTTGTATTTTCTTTTCAGGATAGAAACCGGAGAACCTGGCGCAGCCCCTCCAAGCAAACTGCACACACACGGGTGGGAATCAAACCCTCAATTCTGGAAGTGCAAGGCCACAGTGCTAACCTCTACGCCACATGCCTCTTATTTTTAGTTATTTCTTTATATGCTCTTTTACTTACTTATTTTTATTTTGTTCGTTTTTTAAATTTACTTGCTTGTTTATTTACTTTTTTGCTTGAATTATTTATCTTCTTAATCTTTTTGTTTTAATCTTACTTCTCTCCTTATTCATTTCTTCTGTCTTTTTTTCTTTCTTTCTTACATTCTTATATTCCTACAGTATATTATGCAATTCTAATACTTATTTAATTACTTATACCTTACAATTTTTTTTTACTTAATTACTTCTTAATTTACAAATGTAATAACTTCTTATTTATTTGGAGATTTCCAATTCTCAATTTTCAATTATTTCTCAATTATTATTATTTTTAGTTACTTCTTACCAATTTACTTAACAATTTATATAATTCCTTACTTTTTTATTTTCTTGGTTACATTTTACATATACGTAGCTTCTTATTGCTTGCTTTTTTTTTCTTGTTACTCCTTACATATTTAATTACTTGTATTCTTAATCATTTGTTTTTTTCCTGCTTTTTTCTTTACCTATTTTTTATTTCCTTCGTTACTTCTTCATTTATTTATTTGTAACATATTTGCTTTGTTACGTCATATTTAATTGCTTCTTATTGCCTTAGTTCCTACTTACTTTTTTACTTACTTCTTCTCCTTTACTTATTTACTTACTACGTATCCTTAATTATTTCTTATTTTCCGGTTTCTTTTTTCTACTTCCTTACTTCTTAACTTACTAACATCTTTCCTTATTTCTTATTTTCCTAGTTTTTTCTTAAATATTTCCTTACAGATTTTCTAACCCTTTTCTTCTTATTTTTTTTTTACTTTTTACTCATAACTACTTGCCTTGTGTATTTTTAAAAAAAATTATATTTTAGTTACTTCAAACTTGTTTATCTACTTCATTCTTGCCTTACTTTTTTGTTACCTCTTGTTTATTTTCTTGCATCCCTAATTATTTCTTATTGTTTGTTACATATTTCTACCTTCATCTTTCTTTCCTTATTTCTTATTTACTTGGTTAATTCTTAACACCTTCTTCTTTTCTTACTTATATATTTCCTTAGTTACTTCTTACATATTTATTTACTTCTGTCCTTACTCCTTTCTGATCTTTTAAAAAATTTTGTTACTTTTAGCTCATTTATTTACTTCTCCCATTTTTCATTTAAATTATTTTTTTTTACATTCTAGAACAATACTGGAGATTTCAAAACTATGAAATAACACACATGGCATTAGGTAATTAAGTAAGAACAACAACAACAATCAGTTGTTATTTTAATACTCTAAGGTCAGCTGTTCTGGAACAGTTCTTGCGAGAACAGTATTGTGTCGAGTGCATTTGTAAAACCCATCGAGCTCCATGATGAAACTGTCTCTCATGAAGAACTTCCCAGGAAAACAAGGCCAAAACTTAGCTCTGCTGCAGAGGAGACGTTCATTTAGAGTCACCAGCCTCATGTTGGATGTTGGAGGCTACAGTCTGATTGGCTTTTCACGCTTTCAGTTAGTGGTACGTAATGGGTCATGCTTGCCTCTTTCTGTGGATGTAGACGGTTCTTGGCAGCGTTAACTCCTGAAAAGTACCAGACTCCATAGCTAGCAGTCTGGCTTGTGAGACTAAGCACACAAGACCTTGAAGAAGTGTGTGAAAAAAATCTGGATTTTGAGGATGGTTCATTATCTACCTAGTCATACGTATATTTGCAAACAGAATTTATACTACTGTGTTAATGGAGGTGGTGGTGGTGTTTGTAGGGCCTAATGACCTGAATGAACATGTAAGCTTGGTCTGATTAAAAGTAAGCAAACATTTGTGTGCCCAGATCCAGGTGGCGCTGTTTGAAATGGGGTTCTGTATTTGATCCTGATCTTCGGCGACTATCGTGTCATCTATGATGTATTCTAATCTCCATATGTTTTATACAGAAACAAAGTACGAATGTGTCTCACGCTCAAATTCAAACAGAAAACCTGATTCCTGGTTGCCTGTATTGAACATGACAGAATAGATCCATATTGAAAAGCACCTATCTAGCTGTTAAATTGACAATAACTAGTTATAAACAACAACAAGACCGAAATATAGGTAGACAGATTACATATAATTTAATCTTTTAAAGAATTCAGTAAAAATCAAAGGAGTTCTGACATATTGTGATTCTGTTCATTTTTATGTAAGATATGAGGCTCCAGTCATACAGCGACAAAGATTGTGAAGTTCCCACGTCATCCTACTAATAATGAAGAATGCAGAGTCAAAATGGAGAAAATTTGCATTGATCAAGTTCATACTACTTCCTCGCCAGGTTCCCATCAGTTTCTCAATGCAGACCTAGTATATCATGTTGTCACTGATTTCCTATCGCGCATCATGCGCTCACCAGGCCGAGTGAGAGCGAACCGAGTTATTAATATGCTTGATATGATCACACCACGCTCTCACCAGGTGCTTATCACATTCTTGCTAAGTTGTTGTTGCATCTGGCTGGTTGGAATAAATACTGTGATACCTACAGAGCTTTTCATCACAAAGTGATGATGTAAGGAATTGGATCCAGTATTTATGCAAAATTTTCTGAACTTGACTTAGACGAGCTGATAACCTGCTGCACGAGTTCCATAAACATGGCAAGCACCAGAAGAACATAATGTGAACTTGATGCAATCGTCTACAACGTGGCATAGACCTATCAACTCCATTGACCGAGCAGCATCCCAATGACAAGTCAGTCAGATATTCCAATATTTCCCCTCTGTGCCATGCTTGTTCTACATCAACGAAGAGGTGTTAGTCACAGTGTATCATTAACTAGACATTGCTGTCAATGACGCATCCTTCTTAAGTTCTTCTTGCAACTTCCTTCGACCACATCCTAACCAGGCTTTATCGAGAATGTCCATGTGCGGCGTGTCCACATCAAGGAAGACCATATTAATCTCAGCATTTATCTAAACACTTCAGCAGTAGCTAAAAAGGCTCAGCAACAAATCTAGGGATTGTAAGAAAAAACGAACTGCAAGAACAGCTGCTCCTGTTCTTTTACCTCTGCTGTATCGAGAGTGTGCTACGCTACTGCATCCCTATCTGGTACAATGGTAGCTCAGAGGTGGACAAGAAAGCCCGTCAGAGGGTGATCAACTCTGCTCAGAAAATCATTGGCTGCTCCCTGCCTTTTCTTAGGGAACTCTGCAGAGCATGCTTTCGCTGAGAAGAACGGAAAACATCTTAAAAGACACTTCCCACCCTGGTTATCATCTATTTAAACTATTCAGACCCATTTTTTTTTATGTACTAATTAACTTGATACTTTCTATCATAGCACCATAAGGGAGTTAAATGCTGCTAGGTCTACAAATACAAACAAGCAAACAGAATAAACGTATTAAAATGTAATCAATTTTGTTCAGGAAGATAAACCCATAATTGGCATATTTACATAAACTCCATTTTGTAAATTTTGTATAGTGAAAATCCAAAATCTTGAATCTTGAATTACGTCCTTACTGGTTTCTGCTGTGTTCCTGCCAAGTTATACAAGTTCACCCGATTCTTTTGTGGACATAGTTGAAACATGTCCACAAAATGGGGGGGATAAAAAAGGTACTAGAAGAAACCTTAGTCTTGCACCCTCTCCATCTGACACCCTAAAGAGGATTTTGCTAAATTGTTAAGGCTTTTGTGTGATCAGGCGTTTGTGTGTTAAAATCCCGGAACCACCAAACTGCCGCAGGATTGTGGGATGTTCTACAAGAACCTTAACCTTTTTAATGAAGTCTTACTGTAATTCCTCCAAAGATATAAATAGAAATAAATTTTACAGCAGACAGTGACCTTTTAAAAAGGTTCTCAGGAGAACCCCTTAGGTAAGCTAGAACCACTTATCATCCAAAAGAAACCACACCCCCCCCCCCATCCAGCCCTCCGCCCAGCTTGAAAGTTTTCTTAAGAATTGAATCATGCATTTTTTTATTTATAATTTTTTTTTTTTTTACAAAGTTGTTGATATCAATAGATCCTTTTACCAGCAGTCAAGACCCAGAGGTTAAAATAATTCTTTATCTCTGTGTGTCATGAACCCATACTCAATTAAATCAGTTATTTTCTGTAAGATAGAGGCGCAACCTGAGAGGTTGACTTTTTCAGCAGCAATTGAATTTTTGGACCCGGCATCGCTCGTCAACGTAAAGCTGATGAGGCCTCTTTAGCTAAACACAGCAACACTATCCGAGTTCTCCCTCCTCGCACGGAGCGTACGGTCACATTTCACTGTTGATTTAATAGAAATGGAACAGGATGGATTTGGGGATATTTCATTAATCTTCCTTTCCTTTCACTGGGGAGGAAATTGAACCAAACAGAACTCAAAACTTTGCTCCACTATTGTGCTCTGGGCTGCCAATGATCTCCCTCTCGCTCTCTCTCTCTCTCTCTCTCTCTCTCTCTCTCTCTCTCTCTCTCTCTTTCTCTGGCAGTGTAGAACTCCATTAGTCACACACATTCCTGTGAAATCTCTCGTCCACCATGCTGCCCCATTGCCCAATTACAGCAGGTGCAGACAAAATCACCCATCAGAACCATTCACCCAAATCATTTATTTTAGAAGGTGTAACCCATCCAACCCCACTACACCCACACTTAACCTTGAAATATATATTAAAAAATCATTTAAATAATTAAAAATATATAATTTTTATTTAAAGCAATTTCACATATTGTACTTGGAACTCAACCATATTATATCGTTCTGTTATCGAAACCACCAGTTCATTAGGAAGTTGCATCATCTACATTTCTTCAAGAACATGGGAACAAGAAAGTAAGCCATTTATTTGTAAATTTTTTGTTCAGTGATATTTTATTATTCACTGGTTCCTTTTAAAGTACAATTAGTAGTGAAAAAATATTTTCAGTAAGTGATTAGAAAGTCATTAATGTTTTTGTCCCAAAGGCTGCTAGTTAATCACATTTGCAAATTTTTTGCTTAAAAATCTCTACTCTGGTACTCAATCTGTCAGCAAGAAGAGAGAGAGAGAGAGAGAGAGAGAGAGAGAGAGATTACTGCCAGACATGGGTTGACACCTTGTGCGAATAGGAATTTAATTTACATTAATGCAATAAATGTTTTTAAATAGTTTAAAATGTCATTTTTACAAGTTGTAAAAACTACATGCAGTCAGGAAGTCCGCTGTATGCATAATCGGGAGCGATTTTGTAACTATAACATGGCCAAGTTTATAAATGTTTAACTTTGTGATTAGGAAAATCAATACATTAAATGTTTTTAAGAGTAATGTAATTGATATCATATAATTTGCTCCCTGCTTTTCTTTGGGTGACAAAATATGCAATGCTAAACTCAACTTATATATATATATATATATATTTTTTTAAGGGAATGTAGATGTAGTATGTAACGACAAACACGAAACATTTCCTTTTTTTTTCCTGCTTGAAACTTAAATGCAGTTTGTGCTGATTGAATTAGCTTCTGATAAAAATCTAGCGGAGTCGAGAGCCAACAGCAACACACTAAAAGCAGTCTAATTCAATAGCTTGTAGTTTGAGGCTGTTTTGGGGTTTCCTGCATTACCATGCAGCTGTTTTTACAAGCAACTTAGTTTAAAAAAAAATTTTTTTTACTGTAATTGAGTGATGCACATTTTCAGCCTGGATTCGCGTGATTGAGAAAATGTGTCCACTGCTACAGCTAGGGGAAAAAACAAAAAAATAATAAAATTATATATATGAAAATATTATATTAACTATCATATATATTAAAAATGATACGTATGAAAATATGTGTACAATTTTATAAATCATGAGTGATACCTTGAGCAGAGTCACCAAGCCAGCTGGGGAGATTTGGGAATGAACCCTTCAACTCTGAAGGGGGGGGGGGGGGGGGGGCTTTGTTTAGCCTTATTGCTTCAGGGCACAACATCGACAGTTCTCGGGTCAGGGGCAACATTAATATGTGCTTCCAGGATTATTGAATTACGTTTATGATACATTTCCTGAGAATACCCCTGGTTTTTATTTTTTTATTTTTTTTTTTTTACTAAATCTGCCCCCTTCTCCTCCATGCTCCAGTTACAGCTAATGAGGGTAATTATTGAATAGCTTAACTGTAATTCTGCATTGATTCCGCAGCTTCAATAGGGTTAATACCCCAACCATATCAAGACAGGATTATGGCCTAGTGTACACAACAAGCGGGACAACCGGAGTGCTTCTTGGAAAAAATATGTGGCTAATTCCATCCTGTCAGCAGTGGATATTAAAGATTATTAACCGGCATGTTGGGTTATTCGTCAACGACAATGGCGGCAGTGTTTAATTCATCCTTAATTTCCAGAGGCAACAGAAGCCCTGTGAAAGGTATCATATTATAGTAAAGCCCTCTAACCTCATTATGGTATTATGAAGTTTCTGTTAGCTTAAAGTTTTAAAGATGATGGTTATTGATAATGTTATTAGCATAAAATTGCCATGTCATTTATTTTTCTGTGATATATATGACTCTCATATCAATAAAAGCATTAGCATGATTATTATAACAGTTAATTTGTGTTACTTGAAAAGAAAATCTTAAGATAATTTTGGACGTAGAAGGGGAAAGACAAAGGTGTTTCTTCTCTTGGTATCAGCACTCGGGGTCTTTAGCACCTGCGCTGGATTAACCTGCGCTGGACCACCAGCAGCTCAGGCTTGAGTTAAGCTTTCAGATTGAGTTACTGCTCTGTGTTAGCCATGTTAGTCCAGGTGCTCGCTGTCGTTCCTCCTCGACTCCAACAATATGGTTCTGTGTTAGCAATCAGTGTTGAATTATCAGATGTATCTGAAGCTAATTTAGCCATGTTTCTTTCTCCCCCCCCCCCCCAGGAGTATTCATCCAGGCGGGTTGTACATGCATATGGTACACTGTACATGCATATTATGCCTGAACTGCGTTCATGTGGCGGTCTCTAAGTGCCAAACAAATTAACAAACCAATAACACAACAGCATAACCAAAATCAGAACAATTTGCATAACTAATATAAAAATGGCATAACTAACACCATAATAGTATAACAATGAATCAAAAACACAACAAAACTAAAAAAACACAAGAGCAAAACAAAAAAGAAACAGCAAATCAGAAACACAACAGAATAACCAAATACAGAATAATAAATCATAAACAAAGCAGCCAATCAAAAACACTTAACAGCCAGCAGCATAACCAAAAACAGAACAATAAATGATGAACAGCAAAAAATAAATAAATCAAAAACAGAACAACACAAGGCATAAAAAACATAACAGCACAGCAAAACTAAAAATGCAAAAAACAAAACAGTAAAATTTAACATGTTACAGCAAAACCAAGATGATCTAAGCAAAATTAAAAACATGATTCAAATAAAAGACAAACAGAAAATCACAAATACAATAAAACAACCTCTAAGCGAGAAATACACTAACCATCTAAAAAGACACCTTACTACATAATTTAACAGAAAATTCAAAAACAAACAATTGATTTGTTTCCAAATTTGCTGTTATGATTTATTTATGTAGTTATTTGTTTGTTTGTTTTTGTTTATTATTTGATATTGTGTTTTTGGATTGTTCATGTGTTTTACATTTCAACAGCTAATATATGAATCTAACATTGCCCTTTTTTTTTTTTTTTGCATTTTGTGATTTGATATTGTGTTTTTGATTTGTTAATGTTTTTTCCTTTTGTGGGCCTCCACAGATTCGTGAATTTCTCTTAATACCTGAAGATAATCTGCAAATTTACTTTGGTTCTTATAGCCGATCATTTTGCTTTTTCCTTTGAACAGCAACATAGGAGCCTCGGTTCTCCTACAGTATGTTGTTTCTTGGCAAATCTTTTGGAGATTGTAGCTGTCCATGGTGTTGTCACCATTCCTCCGCGGTCAACAAAACAGTGCAAAGGTCTAAATTATGAATTGAGAAGAACATTAATTTTTTTGGTCTTCTAAACAGAACTTGTAGCATTAAATATAACTATAAATGGATAAAAAAAAAGAGTCATTAATAATTTTTGCAGGACTTGCTGTTATTTGGAACATAAACACTTGAGGCTCTTAACGGTAACGCTGCTTCAAGACAGAGCACATCACTCCACATCAACCTGTCCTCGATTATTTTTTCTATAACAGCACATCTAGTTGTGTTTTATTGCTTTCTTTACAAAAATGACAGTCCTTCAGGGTTTAGAACATCATATTAAACAAGCATAATAACACATCAGCTGCGCAATCTCAGGAAATTAAATGAAAAATGAAAGAAATTAAGACGTCGCTGGACATTAAGAGGCCTGAGCCAAGGCTGTAAGATGGTACATTCGATTCATTTGTGTCAGGCTCGGCCTCGACTCGCTTGATGGAATGATTCTAGGTTCTATTATGATTCTGCCAAGTCTTGCAGCCATTTTAACATTTCCGTGATCCCTCCGTGCTCTTTTCAAAAGCACACTGACATGAGATGGGGATGGAGATGGCAATGGTGGGGATGGAGGAGGAGGAGGAAGAGAGGAGGAGGTTTACATTTTCTTCTCAAATGCATGAATGTGTCTCTGACTCTCATCTTGACACGCGGTCCAGATAACAGGCCTGGGAGTGCACTTCAGGCTCAGTGATGCGTCCGATGCTTTTAATCAGTAATTGCTAGGACAGCGTGATGGCTTTTGCGATGTAACTAATGATTGATACTCAGCCTCTTTCACATCTTCTGACATGTGCTCATGGTGAACTCTTTAGGAAGTTTCATGATAAAAGTAAAGAAAACCGTTTAAGTAGAAAATGGCTGCAGATGGCTAAATTGCCAGGTTTGTGCTGATCGTCCAAAAGCTGCCATGTTTGTGTTTCCTATAAGCATTACATACGTGAAAAAAGAACAACAAATTTCAGTTGGCAGCATCAGGGAAAATATCTTTGATGCTTTTCAGCCACTCGTGATCTTTAAGTCTGGTAATGCAACCAGCTGTTTCTTAGCTCTCTACATATGTGCGTCTGCAAACTCCAGAAGGATTCACAAGCTTTCGTGAAAATAACCAAAAATTAAATGTGACACATCCATCTGCATTTTGAGATACAGGAATGAGGTATAGCTTTATATAGGCACAGCAAAAAAAAAAAAAAAAAAAAAAGGAAAGGAAGAACAATTGTAATTTTCCTGTAATGTGTAACAAGTTTCAGAAACTTATCCTGTATTTTGCACCTTCTACTTACAAATCATTTCCAATTCCTCCATAATAATTGGCACCTCAATGAGACGAAAGCTTGGCAAAAATATGCTAAACTCAAAAAGCTCGTGGTTTTTTATTGTGTGGTTAAATATCTTAGGATGATGTGAGTCATTCTATAATTTGGGGTCAATTTGATTTAAGTAGAAAAGTAGAAAAACAATGTTCTTTTTCAATATAATAAATAGTGGTTCAAGTTAATACATTCCTTAAGTGTAACATATCTGCTTGTTGCCAAGATTTTTTTTTTTTGAATGATTACGTACATTACTGGGGAACATGGTTAACAATTCCCCTATTTTGGCTCATAATTTCAGACTCACCTGGCTGACCACTTCTCACTTTCATGAACAGTTTAACATCATATTTGAACAAATAATTTAATTAAAATCATAATCATTTATCTACACCTTAAATAAAAAGGTGTTATTAACTCTAATTGCTTTTAATTATAATTTTTAAAGAAGAAACTCTCATTTGTAAAAGTGGCAGAAATGGTTAACATTATGACAAAGTAAGTGATAAAGCACAGGACGCATGTAATGTTTGTGTGATATGGTAGGCTTCCCCTTAATAGTTACATTATGATATATATTTTTTAAAAGTATTTAGAATAAATATATGTATCATCAATGGACATTTAATGACTTAAGTACAGTTTTATATTAGTGTGCTATTCTTCAAGAATCACATGTATTTTTCCCTGTAGATCACTGTTTTCAAAATTATTAAAAATAATATCTGCTTTTCTGTAGACTTCTTGTGTTACTGCATGTTTTTTTTTTAACAGTGTCTAAACCCAGAGATTGCAATTTTTATTGATTTTAATGTTAATTTAAATTTTATGTCATTCTTATATGATGTAATATTCCTCTAATAATAGGCCAGGTTTTGTTTTAAAATTAATTCCACTATCATTATACAGTATAAATGTATACATTATTTTTTCTTGCATGTACATAAGTAGCCAAAACATTGCATCTAGTTTTATGTGTGTGTGTGTGTGTGTGTGTGTGTGTGTGTGTGTGTGTGTGTGTGTGTGTGCGTTTCATTATTTTTTTTGTATTGGATGTGATAAGCACGGATGTATGTTCAAAAGAATGTTTTATAAAATCATGAAATTTTATCGAGGACTTTAATTTAGCTTGGATGATCAGTTATATGAATGTGAATATGAATATGGTGATACAATGATAATATGATCACTTTACAACCAGCCAAAATAGTTTTCACTAAATTAAAATTTTATTACAGTAAAAAAATTTAATTTTTTAAATCGGATGTCAGTTGTTTGAATTGGGCTGAACTGGTTAAATGTAGAATTACATTCTTATTGTTGTTTTATTAATGTCAAATTATTATTATTATTATTATTTCTTAATTTTCTATAAAATATTGGATGATTAGTTATTATTAGTGATTGAACATATATGTTAAGTGGCATGACAAATATGTACATGCTTTTACATTTAAAAGTGCACCATAAATCTAATTTAATGGCATTTTCTTTGAAAGAAACGGCGGGCATCAAGGCTTATGTACATGAACATTACGTTCATACCATTGAATAATAAATAATACAGTGGTTATGACAGATCTTTTTAGTAAGAGGGTCACCTCATTTGCAGCCTTGCTCCCAGGCTTTTTAGGCTCAGCCTGTGGGGTCTCATAAAACACACACACTTTAGTGCATGTTCAGACACACACATACACACAGAGTATGACAGCTCAGACATGAACAATAAATACACAATCTGCAGCAGCACTACGCTGCAGTGATGGATTAGATTTGCTCCTTTTAATCCAGCGCCTGGCTCTCCTTTACCTTCCCCTTTCTTGCTAAAATACACAGGAAATAAACACACACTGCAGTCTGGCACTACTGAGGCTGCACCTCTGTCTAGCGCTACAAACACCCACCCACCCACAACATAACATAGTTAGACTTTAAGATGAAACATACAGGAATTATATACATATATGTGTGTGTGTGTGTGTGTGTGTGTGTGTGTGTGTGTGTGTGTGTGTGTGTGTGTGTGTGTAAAATGTAAGATATACAACAGTCTGCCTAAAACTGCCTGGTTAACATTGTGTAGGTCCCCTTGTGTGTATGAATATATGTGGCATGAAGCATGAAGACATTAGCAGCAGATCCTTTAAGTTCTATAAATTGTGAGGTGGGGCCTCCATGGTTGGACTTGTTTATCCCACAGTAGCTCGATCAGATTTGTTGTGTTCCTTAAACCATTCCTCAATTGTTTTTGCAGTGTAGCAGGGCGCATTATGCTGTTGAAAGCGACCGCTGTTATTAGGTCACACTGTTGCCATGAAGGGGTGTACTTGGCCTACAACGATGTTTAGGTATGTGGTAGCCCATGACCCTGTCACCAATTCGCCAGTTGTATTTCCTGGTAAAACACTAACCATTGCATACAGAGAACTCCCCACAAGTCCTGCTGTTTTTGCAGATGCCCTGGTTGTCTTTCCATCACAATTTTTTTTTTCAGAGCTGACAGTTTACTTGCTACTTTTTGTACCCAACCACTTGTCAGGTGCCACTATAATGTGATTTTCACTTCACCTCCCAGTGGTTTTAATGCTATTTCTGAATTGTAAACATCCAAAAATATAACATTTTAATATTTGAGATTAAACATATGGGAATGCTGTAGTTTTGTTTTATCCATCTATGTATAGATAATCGACTGTTATTTTACAATCTGTTACTGTTATGTTAAATTTAAAAAGTGTAGATAGATATATATATATCTATTTACCTTTAGAGATCAGATGATTGCAAGTCTTTTTCTCCCATCTTCTCTCCCACATTTCTCAGGCTTTCTTCTTTCTTTTATCTACGGTTTGGTTAGGCCAGTTAGAAAATTGAAGTCTGCTTTGATTTGCTGCATTAAGCGAGATTTGAGAGATCAGGCCCATGGCGTATGATGTGTGTTGTGCTAGAAAGACGGCGCCTTGTTGAGGCTCCATTGTGGAGGCCTGTCAGTGTGCGAGCACAGAGCCGCCATTTAGCCTCAGTGATTGACTGCAGCTATTCAGGATGTAAGTGCTGCCTTCACACCTCTTTGGAGGCTTTTCATTTCAGATGGCCATCTCAATTTTGCCAATCCTTTTTTTCCTGTCTCCTTTCAACAGCCACTTTGAAATACATACATACATACATACATACAAAAAAAAAAAAAGAGGAAATAATACAAAATAAAACGTGACATTTATTTTTCTTCTTCTTCTGGAATTACAGGGAAGCCACAGTGCATAAAAAGGATGACATGTTTACATATCAAAGGACTACAGGCCGATCTGCATCAAAAATGATAATCAGCCCTGAAGTTACTGCTGTAGCCTGAGAAAGCTTAAAATGTGTTTGTAATGAATAATGCATTCGATTTTGAGGTGTTTGATATGACGTGTTAATCATTTCTGCATGTTTAAGATCAGCTTGACTCAATGTTAATTTTTATGTAATTATGAAAATGAAGTTATTTTATCTGTATTGATCCATGCCCTGTATGTTAATATATAATCAAATGTTGATTACTTATACATTTAAACAAACAAAAAAAAAGCAAACAACAACAAAATGCATTAATGCATAAATCGATGCATACATTTATTTATATAAATTAATAGTTGACTCTAAATAAATGCACAACGCCTGTTTTACTTCATAGCACCCCACAAATGGATTTTTAACAACATGTTTAAAAAACTTCAACCCAACAACAGTTGTAATAAATAAAAATCCACAATGTTTTAAACCACTTTCTATCTAAAATTAGAATAGAATAATAATAATCTAAAAAATAAAAACATTTGAATCTAAAAATTCATTTCAATATTATATATACATCCCATTTCATGAAGTCTTCACCGTGTTATGCTGCTATGTATATATGCATCCATTAATTAATATCAATCATATAATATATGATCCATATAATGAAAATCACTTTTTAGTTAATCTTGTAGCTGTGCAGCTTTTATGTGACACTGTATTAAATTAGAGCGTTTCATTCCCGTGACAGAGAAAATAATCACTACAGTATCAGGTGTAAAACAACTACAACACGATATCCATGGTAAAGAGACTCGACCAGTCTGGATTCCTCCAAATGAGTGAGTGCAAATTGAACTTCCTGTGCATGGCGACACACAGCTCCTTCCCGCTAATGAGATTGTTTATCAAGTGTGTGTGTGTGTGTGTGTGTGTGTGTTTATTAGAGGTGTGTTCAAGTGAACACGGGCGATTTGCAGCAGCTGAAGGGGGTTAAAAACCCAGCCTAATCTCCTCTCTGCATTAATCTATCTTCCCCCATTAGAGTCGTGTCGCATCGAACGCCTTACAAATAACACACCCCATTAGGATTCATTTAAGCAACACACACCTTTATAATCTGTAGAGATAAATACCAGCAGGCGTTTATTTTACTGCATAAGCAATGTAGTTCATGTGCTTTAATTCATAGCTCAATATTTGGTTATCACCTTTGGTACCTTTGTATAACTTTCTTATGATTTAAGGCACACACACACACACACACACACACACACACACACACATATATATATATATATATATATATATATATATATATATATATATATATATATATATATATATATATATAAACAAACAAATAAATAAAAACAAAATAAATAAATGCTAAAGGTCTATTAGTAAAGGTAAACCCTGACAACAAGAAAACAGCCCGATTTTAATATTTGTGATTATTTTACCTGCAAATTTAAAACAACTTGACGCAGCTATTTTGAGTTATTTCCAATTTAAAAACTCGAATGAGGATTTTATTTATTATACTTACAGAAGCATATATTTTTATAACCAGAATGCAATGTCTCTTTACTACAGCTTTGCTCAACGGTTCCACTGAATCTTATTTTTAAAGGGACATAATATCTACGTTTCCAGGTCAAACATAGATTAAAGTTACGATACCCAGTAATCCAGCGACAAGGGAGTGTATGTGTTAGTACAATTTTGCACTTTTATATTTTTTATACACAAGCAGAAATCGTGTAATCTTTTCTCTTTTTTACTAAATAAAAAATAAACGCAATAAACAAACAAACAAAAAAAGGCAAAGAAACTATTCTTGTTACAGTTCGTTTCTTTTTAGAAATTGTTCGTGTGCAGTTTCAGAAGTAATATCTACCCCCAAAATAAAATCGATCCATCCACCAGCAGTATAACAATTCAAATACCTTTGACTAACGTGCACTTAAAGCTTAAACCATACCAAATCGCTCTAAATTATTAATTTCCTCAAACGATTGGTGGGCAAAGAGCGTTTTCCCGCTTTTTATTACCAATCAGCGCCATAATCGAATTATCCGCGCTCAATACACAAGCTTGTTTTCACACCTTTGAGTGTTTGTGCATGTGCTAAAACCCCCAAAACCCAAATCCAGAATGTCCAGTCTGTACAGAAGGAAAGTCAGCGGTGCTTTTTTTTTCTCTTTTTTTTCCCTACCCCTCCAGCGGATATGCAAAAAAGGAAAACTCCTTCTATGACGTCAGTGGGGTATAAAAAAGGCCCAAAGGGGAAAATTCAGCTGGAGCGCAAAACACGAGTCTGTACACTCTCTTTCTCCCTCTCTCTCTCTCCCACACACACACACACACACACACACACACACATACGTACAGGACCGATTTGGATTTTCTTTTTCCTTTTAGCAACTATGAGGAGCTTTATTTCGGATGCGTAAACTTCCCCGAGGTTAGGTATTGCTAAATAAGTTCTCTCTCTCTTTTACGCACTGCAAACGCTGTTCTGTGCTCGAGTCGACTTGTTTTTTCTTTGTCACTCAATTATCTATTTCTTACTTTTAGTTTCTGTTGCGTGTTTTTAGGCGCTCTTCGCGCTCTCTGCGTTTTCCCCCCCCCCACACTCCGGTGCGCTCTGCGTGATGCCCGCTGGCATGTTCAGCATCGACAGTATCCTGGCCGGTAGAGCTGGCAGAGCTGGCCGAAGTGCTCGAGCAGGGTGTAAGGACTCGCTTTTGCTCACTGGGGATGAAGGGCCGCTCCTCTTCCCCGGTTTGTCGGATTCATTGGCAGCCACGGCTCCAGATTACACCGGAGTGTATTCAGCCCGGATACCGGCTTACAGCAACTACTGCTACGGCGCGAACGCGGCACCAAGCTGCTGCCCCGGATCCTTACCGAGTCAGTGTCCGTGCATGCCAACAGGTAAAGCTCATGCATCCAATATACTAAATGCACATTTGTGCAAAAACAAATTGCTATATATTTTTGTGTAGTATTGTGTATGCATCCATGCGAACTGAACGCAGTGTATCGTTATCTTTTCCCTTTTACAGTCCTTAATATCCAGAATTATACAGCTTTAATTATTTGTTAAGGGTTTCATAAAAAAATGTGTATATGCAAATATTATTAATATATATTTTTAACACATAAAATATTTGCTAGATACCGTTTAGTTCAGAATACTGAGTAAGCTTATTGGCTCTATTCTACTTATCTGTAAAGATAATTAAACAATTGATTAAACAATTAACGTATTTCCTTCCAGACATTTCATGTGTATGTGTTGCAAAAAGAGTTAAAATGGTATTTTATATTTTACACAACATCGGCGACACTGTCACGGAAAAAGTGGTACAAAAGTGGCATTTCATTATCTCTGTGATGATACCATAAATTGCAATTTTTTGTTTCTGAATTTTAAACTGTAAAACTTGAACACTTGATAAAAAAAAAAAACCCACAAAACACAATTTAAAGATGGATATTAGATATATTACCGGTGTACTCATGGAGGTGTCATCCTGAAAACAAACAAATATTTCATTTCCCCCCCTAAGAGTCTGTGGTATTCGTTTTTTATTGTATGCGTTAGACAATACATGTATTATTTATTAAAGACAACGTTTGATTTATGGTATGAAATTTTACTAAAATTTGGCAACATTTTCAAAATGCGTTAATACAGACTAGCTAACAATTATGCAAAGCAGACATAAATCTAACTATAAATCTTTAATTATTTATGTGCGACATACAGTATCCGAATAACTTTGTGCTTTTACACTAAAATGAAATAATGACGTAAAATGATCCCTTATTAAAGGCGTTCAGTTACTAGTTCTTTTTCTTTTTATATTAAAAACATAATTTGAGTGGATCTTGTAAATAAAGGCCACATCAAAGAATTTCATACAACTTTAATGCTTGCAAATGCGTAAAACTGGCGTCTCTGCTATAAAAGTATCGTTTATTTATTTATTTATTTATTTATTTATTTATTTATTTATTTATTAACATGTCTGCCCGTTTTCGGTAAATAAGGATCCCGCTCAAAAAAAACAAAAAACAAAAAAACAAAAACAAAAAAACAATAGGTTTCAGTTTATTATCCGTACCAATATTAATAACAAATAAATCACAAATTGGGGCAGATTAAAAGAAATTTTATCTTGTAAACAGTTATACAGGTTTTATGAAGTCTACACTAATCTTTATGAATCTTGAATTAAGCCTATACTAATCTCTCGGTTACTTACTTTATTCAGAATAAAGTGTTTTTGTTTTTACGTTAAAGTTTCGAGTTAACGTCAACTAAGTTGCCATGATAATACAGTGCCTTATTTTGTATATTGCTACAGTAGTGCCACTCGTCTTTTAGCGCTCAGTGACAGCCAGGTTATGAAGTTGAAGAGGAACTGAAGTTAGTGTTCGTGAGTCAGAGAGGATAAATCCTAAAGATGTTTCTATCTTCAAACATTAACAAACAAGTCAATTCACATTTATTCGCTTCTCTGAAACATGACAGATTCTGCGTACGATCATCAGTATGTGTGTTGTAGGTTGTGGTTGTCTTGTTTACTGCTTAGAACTTGTTACAGCTGAAAGAGGGCGTTCCCCTAAAGGCCAGGAGAGACAGGAAGCAAGCAAGCACATTTTCAAATGCTTTCAAAGTCTGCCAGCCTAAGTAATCGCACATTTCTTGCACATTTCTTACCTTTTTCAAAAGAAAAAAAAAAAAAGATTTGGATTTGGCACATTCCCACCTTCACATGCATTACCCATTGGACATTTACATTTTAGAATATGAGGCTTCCTTCCTGGACAAATGAGAGTTATTCGTAAATCTCAGTCTTTTGATATAGTATGTTAAATGTCCACAATAATTGCATTTAAAAGTTACGCGTATGGTATTACCAGGTCTGTAGATTTTTGGGTTGTATTTTCTGGTGTGTGTGTGTGTGTGTGTGTGTGTGTAGTGGAGGATGTTGTTACTTGTGTCATTATTTATTATTTGTGTTTGTGTGGCCTTTGAATTTTTATAAAATTGCACAATTTTGGCAATCTACATGCAATATTTGTAAGAAGACACATTACTAATTTTCCTTTTTCCTGCATTCGGTAGTTAGTACAGGTTTAGAGAATAACATTTATTTTGGTGAACGCCAAACTTTGTGCCAGGTTAAGATGCATAAAAGCAAAATAAATACAAGGCAAGATGTTTAAAAACTAATAGGAATGTAAATAATATTCCTACAGGGAAACGTTTATTATTATTATTATTATTATTATTATTATTTTTAACAATATAGGCATGTTAATGATTGATACTTGCTGTGAAACTATTTTGTGTAAGTATAGTGTCATGTCTGTCAGTGTCACTTGGGGAAAAAACAGATCTATACTCATCTTTTAAAAATATTTTATTTTAAACTACACGAAATAAAAACAAAAAGAAATAATTCATGGTTCATCTTCATATCGTTATTTTTTGGTAGTTGCATATGATATCTTCTAGGCATTGACACAATTCCGGCCGTATTTTATATACATTAAAAAGTATAACGACGTCAGTAGCGGTATTTTTATGTGCCTATAATTTACTTATTTATACACCTATCAGTGTGCTTTAACACTATAATATATGATTAAATGAAAAGGATTTGACACAGTTTTAACTCTATCTGTGCCAGTGTCACTTTATTTATGCAATTATTACCATTTCCCACGACAATTCACGGCAACTGCAAAGTATTTCTACAAAGACCTTGACATTCTTTCACAGTCAGCCTGTTTAATTCCCCCAGTGTACTGTGATATGGCTATAACAATGGAATACACATAATAACAAAATATATTTAATTTTTATTTTTCCTCCCAGTCTACGACAGTCCTGGCTCGGTGCTGATGTCTCCGGTTCCTCCTCCTCACATGATGTCCTACATGTCCATGTCCCCTCTGGCCCCTCTGACCCCCCTGAGCTCGGTGTCGCGCGCGGAGCTTCAGCTCCTCAATCAGCTGCACTGCAGGAGGAAGCGGCGGCACCGCACCATCTTCACGGACGAGCAGCTCGAAGCGCTGGAGGGTCTTTTTCAGGAGACTAAATACCCGGATGTAGGGACGCGGGAGCAGCTGGCCCGAAAAGTGCACCTGCGCGAGGAGAAAGTGGAGGTGAGGACACTGACCAGATGTTTCTAGTAAACTATATATTTTTGTATAATTAGAAATGGCACGACACTACGTTATTTTAAACCACATCAGCTCTAATTTATAGCACCTTTAAAACACAAAGGTTTTACATAAAAAAAAAAACGTACACTGCAAATGTATGTGCTATGATAAAATATAATGTATATTTTTATAACAAAAATACATATATGCGTATATTTCTAGGGAAAAAAATTAAATAAAGTTAAACATAAAAAAACTAATAAAATAAAAATAAAATCCGTAATGTTAGGCTTGTTAAAGCAATGAATTAAGATTATTTTCCCCTCTCATATTTGATCTATCATTTCTATCTGTGCTATTTGTAATTAAGTTTTAAAAAGTCTAAAATTAAGTAAAATTAAGTATACTTGTAGTAAATATGATTTAAAGAACCTCTACTTTCGCCATACTACTACTACTACTACTACCAATAATAATAATAATAATAATAATAATAATAATAATAATAATAATAAATCATTTTAAAAAGTATAATACAAGGAAATGTTATTACTGTATAATCTCTCTCTCTCTCTCTCTCTCTCTCTCTCTCTCTCTCTCTCTCTCAAGCTTTATCTGTTGCACCCTTAACATGCATTTTCACCTGGAGAAGTAGATCTAATGAAATCAATAAAAAAATGAATAAAATCAATAATTTAAGATATATAATTGGACCATAAAATAAGCGTTTACAGAAAAGCAACGACTAAAGTACGCTTTTTTAGGTACAAAGTACTAAAGGTACTCACCGTCACATTCAGTAAAACGTGCGCATTCAGTATTTCATGCGCATTATTTGCATTAAGAATCTTTATAGACATTCTATTTTTTGCAGTTTTCTACGTTGCGATTGGAAGGTTTTCAGGTTTTGCTTTTTAAAGTGGTTTCTTTTGTGTTTGGAAGTGGGGCGCTGAGAGAACTTTATTACATTGCGCATTACGCATAACAACAACAGCAGCGACAGCAACAAGCTGAAACAATAAAAATGACTTAAACCTTAAAATTATGTTTAAAATAAACTTAGCGGTGTTTAACAAAAATCAAACATTTGGGTGTTTGCGGAGTTATGCTTCTCTTCCATTCAGTAAACATTTCAATTCATCCCCTGTTATTTTTCCGCTCAGGTTTGGTTCAAAAACAGACGAGCAAAATGGAGAAGACAGAAAAGATCATCATCGGAGGAATCAGAAAGCACACAGAAATGGAACAAATCCGCCAAAAGCGCGACAGCAGAGAAAACAGAGGAGAGCAAAAGTGACGCGGACTCGGACAGCTGATAAACACACACACACACACACACACACACACACACACACACACACACACACACACACACACACACACACACACGGAACACACAAACACACAAATACATCGATAAATGTCTTAATCTAATCACCGATCGGACTTGTACATAATGTAAAAAACTGTCGCGTGAAACTGAAAACGTAATGTTATGTTTCCATGCTGTTGCACAGATGTATAGTAAATGTGACATTTTAGCATCGATTATTGTTATTTATATTAATTTAATTTTTTTACACAGCAGACAAAATATACCGTGGTCTGGTCATATGAATATTAAATATTACTATCTCGTGAAGCTCTTCTTTTTAAAAGCTTTCTACTTTTTTTTTTTTTTAATAGATGAGGACTCATTAAATATGGCATTGACCGTGTTTAGATATTGAAACGTTCATGCTATTAATTAATGGTCACACAGTATGCATAAAATATTTGGAAACAATTAATAAATTTCCATCGGTTTTCTTAAATCAAATAGCTAAAGCTTCAGCAGACCTGCAGAGAAATAAAAACGCCCGAATGTCGCATTTTAGGTCAAACAAACGAAGTCGTAAAAAAGTTACGAGTGTATCTAACGCTTTCTTTAAGTATATCAGTCATACAAATGATTACAAATTATTGATTTAGTTTCTGTGAAATCCAGCTAAAGAGGCTGTAATAATAATAATAATAATAAACAATATATATGATATGTTTACATCTTACGAGAACAATTTATACAATAAACACCACAATTTTTAATGAAACAACATTTTAAAAGAGAAAAAAAGTGAGTTTTTGGTTATAAGATCTACAAAGACGGATCATCGGATTCAGATCTATAACAATATAGACCAAGGATTCCAAAAAAAATGAACAGAGGACAAGAAAAAGAAAATCACCAATTTATTTGCCAAACAATCCGTTTGATAAACTGTTTGTGTGCAATAGTGTTTTTGAGGTTTTTAACCAAAATATATATATTTTTAATTTTGGGAAATTTATTATTAGGTTACATGTGACATTATTTATAGGCATACCAACTTAATAATGTTGGATTGTAATTTCAACCACATAACTATTGGCCCCTGGTCTGGTCTATGCTTCAGAACCCTGATGGTCTCTATCTTGAGAACGCTGGTTATAGATTGTGTATTTATTTGTCAGATGCTTTTTCATTGTTTTTCCTGTACCTGTGTTAACATGTGAGAACTAAATAGGATGTGTGAATGAAGGCTCTGATATACAACCTCAGAAATAAAAGTACTGCACTGTACTACACTTCTAGTAGGTACCATTAATGGTACATACTTTGTACATTTTGTATGTATCTTCATTGTAGTTGGATCTTTTTTTGAAGGTACACATCATAGATCATCCGATCCATGTAACTCAGGTTGCCCACTTGATAATGACTGATCAGTCATTGATAAGTCACTGATTATCTGGATTTATTATTTTTTTTCCATCAGATAACCTTAAGAAATAAGTTTAACTCTATCGTAATTAGGATGTGAGAAAACAATTTCTAGCTCATGTCAGTGTAAATAAATTCAGATGGCAGTGAGTGTCAAATCCTAGGAAAATAAATGTAACCTTTAACGTAAAATATTTTTTTTTTATAAAAGAAAAAGGAATAAAAAAGGAATAACTGTACATCCCTGTTCCATGAGATACATCAACATAATAGGTTAATATATTAAGAAATATATATTATTGTTATATAATTTTTTTTGGACCATTCTTTAACATTTCATACAAAACAACTGCCTTCATATGGCAATGATTTCCCCTTAATAATAAAAAAAATAAATTAGAAATCAATACATTCATGATGAAGAAGGGCAGTAAAATCTTCATAAATCTGGATTTTTTTGCTTTAATTTCAAATCCATGAAGTCGCATCTATAGACATTTTAACATGATTAGTGATATGATCATAAAAATGATTGAACAGCATGTCTTTATAAAATTACAAGAATACAAATACAAAAATAGAGAAAGATCTATTTGTAGCTCTTCCACTGTTGCAGTGATAGTTCTAACTACTATGATAATCTCATCTGGCGAAGAGGGTTAAGGGATTGCTATAGGAAAAAATAAGAAATACAACACCATAGTTATTTATAATTATAATGACCTGCTTTTCTGTAAATTCAATGTATTCATGAACTGGAAATTGTTTATATGTATAAATGACTCTAAAATGTCAGAATTTCCTGTGAAGGCTAGACTCATAATCGCCTCTTAATGCTTTTAAAGGTATCTGTGGCAATGAAGAAAATAAGTGTGATTGGATAATGAAAAACTTGCAACTGTTGTGGGCTGATTAAAAAAAAAAAAAAACCTAGAACCTAACAGATTTCTGTGTATTTCAGGAATGAAAAAATTAACACAATGGTAATGTGATACAGATCTGTTTTGTGCTGACATTCAGACTAATGAATAAATATCATCTGTCCTAAATGTTATCATAACTTGTTACACAGAAGTAAAACTATATAAGGGAATTACAGTATTATCACCATGTTATTCTTATTATGACTCTACAGCGATCTTATTCCTTTTTTGGTCAGTTAACATGTATTTCCTTCTGTTTTGAAAGTGCTCACTGCAAAAGTGAATTTTGTTTCTACAGCTCGTTTTATAAGAAGTCATTGTGACAAAGCAGCTTTGAAGAAATCCAGATTTCAATCCATAACGAGCAGGAAAGTGTGGAAGAAAATATTGCAAGGGTGGCAGAAACAGAAATAACTAGGGACGATTTTGTTAAACATTAGGTCTAAAGCTTTATAAAGCCCACATAGTGGCATTTCACTGGCCAATCAGTACGCACATATTGGTGTATATTGGCATTAGGATAAAACTCACATGCTCACACACAACTACATACACACATTTCTAACACAAAAAAAAAGACTAAAAACAGTGGGGCTTAAACTTTCTGCAGTCCTTAAACTAAATTGTTTCCTTTTATATGTATAGAGCGAATTCACTTCAATTTTTTTCAATTCTTGAGTATGTTGTTTGTAATTCATGAAGTCCATGTTGATTATGAATATTAGCCTATTTTTTGAGACTTGGGTTAAATCGTCTCGCGTTCTGACTCTCCCGGGATTTAAACTCATAACCTTCCAGACGCTTTTGCCGAACCTTACAACGAAGACATGTTTTTGCGGTCTGCGTCACAAATGTGACTAACACGTAACATGAAACTCTCATCCGAAGCTGTTTTTTCCCTATGAATATCTGTTTCAAATTGAATCCAGTGCCTCAGCAGTGTCACACAGATGTGATGTGCTGATGTGGTTTAGGACACAATGTGATTTACTGTCATCTATAAACATGAACAAAACCTCACCATGGAGCTGAGTGCTGTATTTTGAGGCCTGAATGCAATTTACCATTGTTATGTCCTCCCACCTCACAACCAGCATTCCCAGGAAAATGCTCCTGACGCAGTCAATGTAGATGAAGAAGATCATGCAGGCTAATGTTCTCATTATATACAAGAAAAAAGAGAGAAAAATAGCTACGATAGACCTAAAGTACACATATTAGACGTGATCAATTTCATTTTGGTGTAAAGGGAACTCTGTGTCAGATTTTTTTTCCTTTACCCTGCTGAGTTCCCACCACTCACTGTTTCAATGTCTACTGAATGTTAATGCATATTGCTTTCCGTGAAATACACATGAGTCGAGGAACAGATTGAGAAACTCATTATATTCAATGGTTATTACAGGCAGAGAGAGATTCAGTGTCAGAACATTAGAGTTATGAGAGTAAGCTCAGTGTTGTGTTGAGTTGGGATGTGGTGAAGGGGGAAGTGTGTGTGTGTGTGTGTGTGTGTGTGTGTGTGTGTGTGTGTGTGTGTGTGTGTGTGAGAGAGAGAGAGAGAGAGTAAAGTGTAGAGAGAGTAGAATGTGAATGTGTGCGTATGCATGAGATATGGAGGAGACAGAAAATCAAATGAGTGTAAATTGGTGTCAGCGAGAGAGAGAGAGAGAGAGAGAGACTGAGACAGGATGTCTGTGAGAGTGTGGTAATGAGTCAGAATCTGAATGCATATTTGTGTATTTGTGTGTTTGCATATGGTGCACAATGTTTTTTTTTTATAGCTTTCCAAAGGTCCCCACAATGATAAGAATGTTTCATTGTATTGACCTCGCAATGCAAATTGTTAACTTATAATAAGAACAAGTAAAAAAAAGTTGTTCTTAGTTGTAGCATAGTCATATTATCAGGTAAGGTCCCCACAAAGATAATAAGACGTGCTTGTGTGTATGTGTGTGCCTGGGGTTTTATATGTTGGGTGGCTTTGTGTGTGTGTGTGTGTGTGGTTCAGGTTAGGGTTATCTTTAGGTGAAGAATAGCATAAATTAGCTGAAAAAAAAAACAACTAAAGGAGTCAAAATATTTTGTTTGGTTGCTAAATTTAAGGTTATAGGTAGACCTAGATGAAGATCTTCTTTAGGTAGAGGAATGTGTGTGTGGGTGTGTTTGTGTGTGTGTATGCGTTTGTGTTTAGATTGCTGAGTTTAAGGTTATGGTTATATCTCCGTTGAGGTCCTCATGAGCCAGGTGAACAGGTTCGTGTGTGTTTCAGTTACTGAGTTGAAGGTTATGGCTAGATCTGGGTGCAGGTCCCCATTAGAAAGATATATGCGTGTGTGTGTGTGTGTGTTCTGGTTACTAAGTTTAAGCTTATGGGTAGATCTCGGTGCAGGTCCTCACTGTAGAATGTGTGTACGCACAAGAAAGAGAGATTGTTTAAGTGTGTAAGTGGTGTGAGTGTGAATTGGGGAAGAAAGTAAGACAGGATGTCTGAAAGTGTGTTTAAGTCAGAATATGAGTGGTTGTACATGTGTGAGAGGGGGGGGGGTGTATAAACATATGTATATATGGTCCCATATTTCATCTGATTTAATTGGAACCAACAAAGTGAGTGTAAATGTTCATACATTTAGCAAATGTGGCCTCGTGACGCAGGCAAACCCTCTGCCTCAGCACACACTCTGCAGTTTGATGAAACCCAGAGCGAGAATGTTTGGCAGCTTCACAGACTTGAACTTAATGCGCATTTATCTTTGTTTGTATACCTGCATGTGTTCTGGGTAAAGAAGAAGAAGAAAAAAAAAAAGAACGGTGCGGTGAGTGAATATTGCAGACGTAGTTTCATTTGGCGTTCGTTTGGAGTTTCTGCATAACTGTGGACAGGACTGTGAGACGTATACCTGGCCTGCAAACACAACTCATTTCCTTTCTCTTCCTTTTCGTGATTGAGTCAGGGTTCTCAAATAGTGCAACCTAATTTAAAAATGAAATTACAATCGACGACAATTTGGACAATTTTTCTAATTATTTAAAATAAGTATATATTGCTTTTTGTTTATCATAAAAATATAATAAAACGTGTTTAAAAATAATATTGAATAAGAGTATGGTGTGGTGAAGCTAGTGATACTGTTACTGTAATTGAGCAATTTCTCAATGATTATGATATTTTATTTATAAAACAATGACACGTCATTCTTTGTATCCGTTTCTAGTTATATTTTATTTTGTAAAACAGTTTCTTTTTTCACTTAGGATGCAGCACCAACATACACTTGGCCCCTCCTACAAAGGCATAAAAGTAAAAAGACCACAACTTATGTTGCAGAGAAATCACCACCGAGATGTCCGCCATTTTGATGTCTTTGTAATGGTGGGAAACAGACAAGTTACAGTTAAACGCAGTAGACTGACACTGCAGACTCCATCCAAGATATTAATAAACAACTGCTTGCAGAAAACTTTCAATTCTTTTTAGGTTTATGTGTAGCATCTGTTATTCAGGTTTGGTACAAACAAAACTAAAAAGTCTTCCGTCATATAAACCTGCCAATTCTACTTTAATATCTGCTGTTGCAAAAAGAAAATTTAAATAAATAAATAAATAAATAAATAAACAAATAAATATCAACACCTGCCGGTCAGTCAAAACCAGAGAATTCAACACAGCAATGATATAAATGACTATAATTGCCTGTAATTGTTTCTGATTACGATTCCTTAAACAGAGTCATGGAGCAAGCTGATTAATGTGACTCTATGACTAAGCAGCTACTTCCTAATAGTTTTCAGTGTTTATAGGAATCGCTCCTGCTCAGCACAAGTGTCGTTATTTTCTTTTTGATAAAATTTTTGTAATAATATGTTATTAGAATTTTTATGTAATACTAAACTCACAGTCTAAAATAAAAGCAGTGCTTCTACGGTAACGGATTAGAGAGGAGTCAGAACAGGTACTTAAAGATTTGGCAAAAACACAAACCATGAAACAAAACACATCGTAATAATAATCCCTTATATGTCCAGCCATGATTTATAAAGTGCTTGTCCCCCTGAGCACCAGTGTGATATACAAAGCGCAGGGCCAGAACCATTAATCTTGTCCTTTTTTTTTTCCAAGGCTGTAATTTTCTATTGCAGAAAAATTTAATGCAAACTTTCAAAAAAAAAAGTGAAAAGAATAAAAAAACCATTATTTCTTTGACCTTTTTATGCATAGTTCCCGGCACTTGGAAAAACATAGGTGGAGTCCAAGAAAAATTAGGCACTGAGTTAACTCCAAGAGTAGATAAATCTTCTGTCCTTTAGAGAAATGCCTGCGTTCCTTTTCATTTTTCACAAGTGTTCCTCTGTGTTAGATGGAGAACCGCGAGACTTTTCCGTATTGCTCTTTAGGCCTTACATAAGTGGAACGTCTAGGCACTTTATACATCTCTTTCTATCTCGATTTAACAGATGTTATCGAGTCAGGAGTGTGGAGTATCAGATTTGATTGTGTTTGCATGTGCAGTCTGTCTAACTTCTTGAGCATGGGCAGATTTGGCAGCAGGAGTGACAGCGCTTGGGTGGATTCCCTCCTCTAAAGATAGAAAAGGGTGGCGGCATCTTCTGCGGTGTGCTTCGAGAGAGCATCGAGAACAGAAGGAATCTGAGATGAAAGTGAGGCGAATAACGAATCATTTTTGAATAGAAACTTCCTTTTGTCATTAACACGTTTCACCTGGAGGGAATTTGCTTTCCTATTTATTTTATTTCATTATATTACTCTGTCAGGAATAAAACACTCGAGGCTGTCTCCAGGTGAAGTGGAGTTACTGTTAACTTGATTATTTTCCTATAACAGAATACATTATTCCTTCGATACCACAGCAAGTACACAGAACTTTAAATTTATTGATGAACAACACATCCTACTTTTTTATCCAGTCGATGTTGTGGAAGCTTATGACAAAACAAAACTTGTGTTGAAACACAAAAGTGAAACCTGCAAACACATTAACACATTAATATAAATAAATAAATAAATAAATAAATAAATAGACACGTTAATACAACACTGTGATTTGGGAGATGGTCAGCTCAGTGGTTAAGGCTCCACTGGGCTACTGATCAGACGGTCCCAGGGTCAAACCGCAGCACCACCAAGTTGCCTCTGTTGGGCCCTTGAGTGAGGCCCTTAACCTTCAACTGCTTAGATGTAAAATGAGATAAAAGATAAATCGCCCTGGATAAGGGTGTCTTCCAAATGCTGCACATGTAACTGTAAATTTGTATTACAGATAGCACTACTGTAAAAGCTTCTGTTATTAGAAAAAAAAAAAAAAAAAAGAACAATCACTTTCCAGCCAATCAGATTTAAGAATTGGTCAGCACTTGCAAATAAACAGCTAATTGTACGGCTTCCTTCCTCACCCTCCTGACACCTGAGTGGCCTTTAGGATTTGAAAGCCTCTGTTCTCCAACTGTGCGTGTAATTACCTCGCCTGTCACCACACTCGCTCAAACACACCAGCCATCAACTGTCTTCAATTAGCTAACCTGCCTCTGAAACCACACACACACACACACACACACACACACACACACACACACACACACACACACACACACACACACACACACTGCCAGTGGCCTCTTATCTCTACGCTCTAACAGGTAATAATAACCAAAGCCAACTTTTCGCCTGATGTTATATGGCTCAGATGACATCTTCTCTCACGTCTTCTCTCTATCCCTAAGCTCGATCTGCTTTAGAAAGTGTGCGTATAATCTTTTTTCGAGTTTTTGCCAACGCAAACAAACCTGAGCATGACGAATAACTATGGATAATACAGCTATGTATATGTATAGTATGTAGAGGAAGCTCATTTATAAAATTGTGTGCTTAGTAGTGCCGTAACTACAGCAGTATACTTAGTTACATTATACTTATTTATTGTGCTGCATGTACTTCTTTTATTGTGTTACATGTATTTATTATGATTACTGTGGTCACTGTGGTGTCATTTTAGAAAATATTAGTTATTAATAATTATTAACAGCAATCTTTGAATTAAATTTGTGTAGTGTCTCATTTATTATTTTTTGTAACAGACCGTGACAACAGATATTTACAGAAACCAACAGACATCTGGATGCAGCCTTCGATCCCTCATGATTAAACCAGAAACGACAGGGACAAGCAAAAACCTCCTTGAAACACACAACGAAGAAACAATGAGAGGAACCAGACTCATCCGAGTGACACCAGATAGTGGGATTATCGTCTCCAGCTGTATATTATAAAGTCAAATAGTACTAAGGGCGTTGAAAGGATGGACAGCAGATTGCGAATTAGGGTCATGAGACGAAGCACAGAAGAGGCTGTATGCTTATAGCAACAGCTGTATAAGTCTACAGTAAACATTTTGGGAAGTGAAATGTTTTGGGTATCCATGTTGGATGATTCACAGAGGCAGAATGTAACGAATGGAAAAAGTTCCAGATCAAGCAGAACTAAAAACGAGAGCCAGAAAGTGACAGAGACATGAGTGAGAGAACTTTTCTATAAGATGTGTGTGGTGTATAATGGGTACACTCCTTACCACAAAGCAGTTTAAAAAGTAACACCGTTTTTAAAAAAGACTTTTTTATAATTCAACCCCCAAACTTTCACAAGGCCATGCCCCCAAAAGGTTATAAAGTTCATAATATTTTATATATATATATAGTTTTTGCCAACGCAAACAAACCTGAGCATGACGAATAACTATGGATAATACAGCTATGTATATGTATAGTATGTAGAGGAAGTTCATTTATAAAATTGTGTGCTTAGTAGTGCTGTAACTACAGCAGTATACTTAGTTACATTATACTTATTTATTATATATATATATATATATAATATATATATATATATATAATAAAAAAAAATATATATATAATATAATATAATATAATATATATATATATATATATATATATATATATAATAAAAAAATTATATATTTTTATATATATAATTATATATAATTAATAATATAATAAAAAAAATTATTTGGTTATTTGAGCAACTTGTTTTAGTGACTTAGAGTTAGTAATATCAGCTTAGTCCACACGAATATGGTAATTTTCCAAACTAACAGGGTGCTACAACTCTAACTATAAAGCCATGCAGGTTAATCAGAAGTTCTCACAAGCCAATAACCCTGTTTTTCCCGTGCACGCATCGACAAGAACAACTATGTCCACCATGGAAGAACATTTCCAAAAGGCTTGTTTTCATTGACCTAAAATGGTGTTTCTATGTTTAAACATACTCACGTCCGGGTGGACAAGGCTATGTAATCGCATCACAATTGCATCACAATCCTCACTCACTCACTGTGCATACCGCTTATCCCAGGAGACTTAGGACACACATATACACACAAAGTAGGTTTTGATCAGTCACACTGTAAACCCTGATGCTCAAAGTAATTAAACATATCGAGTGCTGTTAACTTAAACAATTACAGTTAGTTCAAATTAATAGACCTTGATGAGTATTTAGAACTTTTTGGTATTTATGAGTTTGTAGAAATGACACTTTTCAAGTTAGCTGAACAAGTTTGATATTTTAAGTAACTGTAAGTACTTCAGTAACAGGAACTGTCACCTTAAAGTTCCACCAACTTAAAATCTTTCAGACTAGCGATTTTGTGTCTGATGTCATCAGGGCGATAGGGGCACTGGTGGCTCAGTGGGAGGTGTTTCATCTGCCATGTGAAAGGCCCGGGTTCGATTCCCAACAACTGGATGAAGTGTCTGTCCCAGGCCCTGATGAAATGGGGGGGTTGCGTCAGGAAGGGCGTCTGGTGTAAAACCTGTGCCGAGCTCGTGTGTGGACTGGATTGTCTGCTGTGGCGACCCATCGCCGGGAGCAGCCGAAAGACCAACAACAATTAATTTGATTTGCAGCAACTAAAAAAAAAAAAGATAATTGCTATTAAATATTATGAGTTAAGCTTCCGAGTGGCGCAGTGGTAAAAGCGCTCGCCCTATCATCCGGAGATCGGTAGTTCGAATCCCGGGTGATGCTGTAACCTCTCGCAGCCGGAGGTCTAGAGAGAGCTGATTGGCTGAGCTCTCTCAGAGGCTGTGAGCTCGCGCAACGGAGGGAGCGGATAGCGCTGTCCTCCAAGTGTGTTACGCCGCCCCCAACGGTGCGCGAGCGAGCGGTTCGAAAAGATGCGGTCGGCTGGCGTCACGTGGTTCGGAGAAAACACGTGATAGTCTTCGGCCCTCCCGGCTGATTGGTAGTAGTAGCCTTAATGTGGGAGCCCCCTAGTGACGGGGAGGAATTGGACACGACTAAATTAGGGAGAAAATCGGGGAAAAATCCAAAAAAAAAAAAAAATAGTATGAGTTAGGCTACTCAATAATGCAAGTAAAGAACAATTAATATGAATGAGTACAACAAACTCAAAAACTTATAGTTCTGTTTACTTACAACTGGAAACATTATTACTTAAAAATTTTGATGTAACCGATTACCTCAAATTTTTTGAGTTTTGCCAACTTATTCGGGTTTACAGTGCAGCAAAGGCTATTTTGAAAGAGTCAAACTACAATATCATTGTTGACTTCGGCATACGTTCAAAACCTATGTAACATTTTTGAGTGGTTTGAATGGATTATCTGCTTTTACATTATTTCTTCAGTATAAATTTTTACCTTAAGAACTCGTCTCCCGAACAAATTCAATTTGTATGCCGAACTTCCACTGTATAATAAAAAAGATGTAACGTTACTACATTTTGTGATTTATTTGGCAGGACCTGGTGAAAAAATCTATACACTGAAAGGGAAGTTACATGTGAGGTGTTTCACAAAAGTAGGTTAATTTTTGAAGTATGAACTTGTGATAGCATCCAAGTGGGTGAGCCCATGATGTCTCATTGGTAAAAAAAAAAAAAAATCCTAATCCAAACACCGTCATTTAATGCCTGATATTCATTTATCACTCTTAGTAGGTACATTGGCTAATCTGAAACCCATCACTGAGTAAAGCCTTGCTTGTTATGAATCAGGCATTCCAATTAATCTAACTGCAGTCAGTAATCATAGTTCAGTTTTCATTGCGATTCAAGGTTCACCAATGAGGACGAGCTAATCTTCATGATTAACTTCAGTCATTCACTGAGCACAGCTGAGGCTTCATGATTAGATCTGCGAACTGCTGATTATCAGAGAGGATTAATCCAAGTCCCGTCAGCAAACTCTGCCAGGTATCATAATTAGCCGTGTGGATAAAATCCAGTTCATCACTGAGCACAGCTAGACTTTATTTGCTGATTAGCAACATGGGCTAATTCAATGCCCATCTGCAAGCTCAGCAAGGTTTTCGTAATACACCATATGGACAAATGCTAATCCTTCACACAGAATGACTCAAGTTTCATTCTGGGTTAGCAGCGTTTGTTTACGCTAGTCCATCACCAATCATGGTCCAGAGTTCTTTACAGATTAGTGCTGTGTGCTAGCTTTAGCTGGTAATTGAGCATGACCAAGGTTTAAAGGGTAATTAGCAATGCAGGCTAACTCCAATTACCTGGCAAGCACAACCTTGTATAGTGTTGTAGTCCGAGCCAAGATGCACATGGCCCTAGATTCTTTGCTAATTAGTAGCGTGTGATAATTATAGTCTAACCCTGAGTGTGGCCTAGGTTACGCATAATTAGCATTGTGATTTTTTTCCAATGTTCATAGCCAAAAAATTTAAATATGGAAAATATTAGCTTGCAAACATAATTCATAATGTTCAAAATGAAACCCTTAATAAACAGGAACACTTTAACACTCAAACATTCTCATACACATTTTCAAAAGAAACACATCGCTTAGATCCAAGCTAATCCAAGAGCATAGCCAAAGTTTCTTCCTAATTAGAACAGGGAGCCTACATTTCAGTGCTTATTAGCTTCAGTGGCTAACTCCAAAGACTAGTCTGTCACTAACAATGGCCAGGTTTCACTCAGTGATTACTAGCCAATGCTAACTGATGCTAAGGTCCTTTTCTTTATAAAGTTTAAATTGCAGTGCTAATTAATAATATGGTTTTGCTAACCACACCAGTTAGTGCTAATCATGTTTTGGTTCTTTCTAGGTGTGGTGTGGGAAAAAAATGTTTTACATTAATGTTTCCCTCACTAAGTTGTAGTTAATTGCACGTTAATCTTTTTATTGCATATTTTTGGCTTCAACCACTGAAAGGATATTATTATTATTATTATTATTATTATTATTATTATTATTATATTTTTCTTTACTTTCTTGGCCTAAACTGCAGATTTATATAACATATCATGTGATTTACATAGAAGCAAATGTCCCTAGTTTTGCTCTTCATTCGGGCAGATATTTAATATTTCTCAGCCATGTCCATACAGTATCAGCAGTGATTAAAAAGGTGGCCCCCACCTATACAGAGCAGCTCTAGGAGACTCTGTTGCTGTGAAACAGTTACAAACACCCACATCAGTATTTATGATACTTCATAACGCAAAACTATATTTTTTCCTCCTTTGAGAGAGCCGGAGTGAGCCGTGGTTTGTTGCGGCCCAGCAGGATGAGTGTGTATGTGACCTCTTATGTGCTGGGAGCTCAGGATAAATAAAACGCTGTGTAGATTAATGATCGAATGTGCACCATGCTCCTCCTACACAGAGGAAAGCACACACATTTTTAGGAGATCAATCAAAAATATTTGGCCTGTATCAACAATGGAGGTCGTTAATGTTACAGGTGATAAATCATGCCTGACCACAGAGTCGTGGCTATAAACTACATAATTATTATAGAGAAGAACCATATATTTTTATTGCCTTTTTACAGTGTTTCCTTAAACAAAGTTTTTTTTTTTTTTTTTTACAGGCATGACAAAAAATAAAACAGGATGTGGTCACCTGGACTTTTCCATTTACCTAGAATCCCCCCCTCCAAAAAAAAAAAAAAAAAAAGTTAAGCCATTTACAGTTATTCAGGAGACACCTGGAAATTGCATGTTACTACTTTTTTGATGGTCGGACCAAACACAAATAAAAGCACATTTATCGCTGACATTTTTTAAACAACACAAAACAAGAAGAGGTATTTTCAAAAGAACAAAAACAGAACCAATAATTTTCCATTTAACTTGTCAGTTGATGTCCTCTTTAATCAGTAAGATTGAAGGTAATTTGTATTTTGATCAGAACATTTTTTTAGGTATGAGGACATTTAGAAAATAACACAAACCTTCAAATAATCCTAATTCTTTAAAATGATTAGTAAGGTGATGTCTAATTCATTCATTTCTCTTCAGCAACAGATTCATGGTGTCTCTGGGGTCTACCATGGGAAAAAGAGAGAGGTACAGTATGCTTTGGACCTAACACCGGAATATTCATCACCATACATACTGTATAGGGGGAATTTGGAGAAGCTGATCCTACTCCTGGTATGGAAGAAAACCAGAGGACCGAGAGAGAATCCAGGAATGAACTGAATACAATGGTAATTTTTTTTTTCTTGACTGGACAATCTTTCCAAAAATATGAGAGGTGTTCAGGTCAATCCAGGACTTGAGATAAAAATTTCTCATGAATGAAGGTAAAAATAATTTGCAGAAGACCTCAAGCACAGTACGGTGATGAGACTCTTAACCTCAGCCATACGTCCATGAATGATGATCCCTGTCAGGTTGGCTCAGAGCCCACTGCAGTCGTTCCTGTGAACGTTCAGCGAATGGACTGCCTGCTCCTTCAAAATCGACGGATAACTTGTCATTAACTTGCGGAAGAGACGCGTTTGTGTCGTGGAAACTGTACACACAATCGTCCACCAACACCACCTGCACATTACAGAACTGCCACATCCCCCATGCAGTCCTGACCTTGTTCTAAGCCATTTCCACATGTTTGGGCCATTAAAGGAGTTCCCGGGACGCCGGCGTTTCAGACGTGAAGCAGGCAGTCTGATTATAGCTTCGGTTTAAACTTTCTATCTTGAAGGTATCCAAGCGCTAATGAAATGCTGGGATAAGGACATTAGAGTAGCAGGGGATTATATAGAGAAATAAAGGGAATTTCTTTTCGCCCCTAACTGTGTTCTGTTATCCTGCACAATCATAAGTGCTGGTTTGATTTGAAAACCCTCTTAAAAGGTATATACACTAAATATCCAACATTACATATATTTTTAAAACCTTTAAATTCATTCTGCTTGTTTAACTTGTTAAAACTCAAGGCCTCCTAAGGAAAAAAAAAAAACAAATCATCCCAATCTGCTTTGACTCAGCAAAGTGTAGCGCTAATAAACCTGCGAAAAAACAAATGATTAAAGACATTACCCAGAGATTGTTGTTCTTTCTGGGCAGAAAATTACACACTATATATCATTTTACTTCTGAACGAATTGCCAGTTGCAGATGAAGACTACAGGATGTAATAAAACATAAGCATATGTATCTTAGTTCACGAGGGCCATGTAATTTTCTATCTTTAGCTTTGAGGCTTCACTTAGTTTGAACGTGTATCAGGAATGGTCGGTTTAGCCGAAACCCGAGAGCAACAAGAAGAAGACTGAGACCAAACAAAGATCTAGCGCAAGACATCTGTGTGATAAATGCAGCAGGCCGTCAATTAATCAACGTGACACATTTACAATATAATGACAAATGAACCATTGTGCAAACACTGAGGCCCGTGATGACTAAAGTACTGTTTTGGCAAATGCTGACTGAGATTTTAATTTGAATGTAATCTAATATTTAAGTCCTATAGGATTTTTTTTTTTTTTGTCATTTATAAACGACACAAGAAAAGGAACTTTTCAAAACAACATAAACATTCAAGCAATCAGGTTTTATTTAAATGTTGTCACTTGATGTCCTCTTTAATCAGTAAAATTGAAGGTTATTTGTCATGTGATCAACATTTTTAGCAACAAGGACATAAATAGACGGCAGAGCACTTGGGGAGCCACAAGGGTAATTTTGGACCAGGTCCTTTTTCTCTTTTTCCAGAAAATACAGTTGCATCGCTAAATATAGTTTACTAAAGACCCATGTCCTTTCTAGTTTTTTATTTATTTTTTTAATGCAAATAAGACCTCATGAAATCCTTCATTATTGACAAAACCTCTTGGGGAATTTTAATAATCTGTGCTTGTTTTGTCTCTTGATAGTCCTTCTGTATGCTACACTAGAGCTGTACATTTGCTCTAAACATACGTAATGGATTAATAAAGTCTTGTTCATTTTAATAAGTCTTTATTAATCCAGTACATATTATTTAAAGCAAACAACATCCAGAAAATAGACATAACCTGGGAAGAAGTTTTTTTTTTAATTCTTGTCCTTTACCAGTAAAGTGAAGTGAATTATATGTTGAAACTTCATAGTTTGGTGTCAAGTCGTGTTTATTTTACCCAATTTATAAAGTGGTGTTTTTGTTTCTTCAGATTTTAAAATGTTTTTTATTCATTTATTATATTTCTTAGTTTAAACACTGCTTACTCGCATAATCGTTAGCTTTAACCATAAGTTTTTTTTTTTTTTTTTTGTAGTACAATTAGCAGTGGCTAAATAAATATGTAGGGATATTGTATATAGCTTTTACATTAAAACATGAACATTTTTACATTCACATTTTCCTTATAAGATCCTACCTGGCTGTGACAGCTGTATAAATAGAGTGCAAAAAATTATTAAGTCATCATTATTTTTATTTAGCATGTTTATTTAGCACTTACAAAATTTAAGCTAATGTAGTTCTTGTAAGTGTTTAAATTCCGGTTCAATGCATAATATTAATACATTTTTTAAGGTTAATAATTTTTTCCCCCAGTTTGAAAAAATAATGCTAAGTTCCACTATTTAGCAATGACTAGTTTGACAGGTTTTAGACTAACAGATGTATTGAATATTGTTAGCATACATATTACTTAGTAACATTAACTGGCTGTTACAGCTAACTGTATTAGCTAGTCGTGATGGTTATGATGTTACCATATATACGTCACATTTGTCTTCCAAACTTGGAGCTATTTTATTTCTTACTTTTTAAAAAATATTTAGCATTCACCTAATTGGAAGCTTTTTAAAGCTACAGGTTAATATAACTTTGAGGTGAATAGTTTAATGCTAATTGAGGATTATTAGCAATGGCTAAATTAAAGTTTTAATTCATTTTGTTCACATTAACAAAATTACTATATAAAATATGAACAATCAGTTTGTACTCTTTTCTCTTCATAATAATTTGTAACAACTGATATAAATATTAAATGGAAAATTAGCCAGTCATGCTAGTTACGTCATTAATATGTCTTCATTGCAACTTTCTTTCAGACTTTCAGCTAAAGTGGCTTTTGAAAGCTTTAAAGAATTTGAAACTGATTAATTACATAATGTTTTGGTTTTAACCACCAGAAGTTACACATCTGGGCCACAGAAACTGTGAACATACCCGGATAATCACACACTGAGGTAATTTTGATATGACAGTGTAGTTATTGACCCAACGATGAATAATTCCTGTGTTTTATATGAGGAATAGTAGAATAATAGTACAGAGGATAATGATAAAATAATAGAATAGAAGAATAGTGTGTAGTATAATGCAGGACACATACTGCAGTATAGGATTTTAAACATGGGCTATTTAAACTCATAAGGACAGTGTTGTGTCTATGCTGCCCTCTGGTGGAAATTATTTGTAATGACCTGTGAGTCAGTTCAGTTCTGTTCCTAATATTCCAGCTCATGCCATTTTCAATCATTTCCAGATGAAGCGTATTAAGAGGCACTTATACAGTAATGCAGATTCCATTAATACACTCCTTAAAATGCAAACTATTCAGGTCAAGCATTGAGTCTGAATGAATGCCAGGATGTTGTTACTGTGCTGTTTGCTCTTTTGCTGCACATGCCTGCTACGTAAGTGAACACCACAATGCTGAGACAGATAGAGAGCGTATTATTTTCCGGTATTAATTGGCAGTCAGAGGATATCCAGTGCACGGGCCCCAGAGGAGGCCCTCGGGTTAAAAGGCGCAATCAGAGCAGTGGGCTGGGGGACAAGCACACCCGGCTCTGCTGGCAGCGTTACCCGTTACTCCCTCAGCCATAACAAATCATACATGTGGCTGCTGATGGACAGCTGGTTTACAGCCGGTGTCAGGCATTAACAGATTTGATCCGTATTGGAGGAGGAAGGCAGGGGCGGAGGGGGTAGCCGAGCTAGGACCTCACCATGATTCATGACTTAAGAAGGGGTTTCCATGCTCATATGCCCTGATTTACTGCTCTGTGTGGGTGTATGAGACAGAGTGAGAGAGAGAGAGAGAGAGAGAGAGAGAGAGAGAGAGAGAGACATATTTCTCTCTCTATGGGGACCAAATGTTCTGGCACAAATATGAATATACTGTATGATCATTTTAATTTTGTGTGGTCCTCATGAGCAAACAAAAAACAAAACTTTGTTAAAGTGCAACACCATGATCTTTATTTTGCAGTGTGTGCTAAATCTCGACAAAAGCACATTCATTTAAAAAGTCAACCTTTATTGTCACATCTATAATTACAGTACAATCAGACATTTAAAGGTTAACTGCCCTTGCTGAAGGGTCTAAGATTAATAACCATATGCAACCTATTATTAATAAAGGCATTCTAGTTACAGGGGATAAAATGACCAAAAATCTTTACTCATGTAAAATTACAACTTATCTACAGGAATACTTTGGTATATGCTGAAGTACGGATTTAAAATCTTTAACTTAGAACCGTATAAACTTTCTATAAAGATTTTTGGAGAGAAAAGAACAAGAAAGTGACATTTTTACTGATTTTAGTCATCAATCGTTCCTCTTTCACTAAAGACACGGTTAGCTGAGGCTAACTTACAACAGCTTGATTTCTGATGTTGCAAATGCTAGCTAGCATGATCACAACTTTGACTAGCTGAGTGCAGAAACAGCTTTACAAAGTGTACGACGCAAGAATAAATGGTTTTCTGTTTAAAACAGTATGGATTGGTCATCACATTAAGATCTATTATAAATAGGTGTAGTGATGGTCGAAGAAATAATGCGTAATAAAATATACATTGATCAGCCGTACCTGTGACAGTGAACTGAACAACACTGATCACCAATTATATATTAGTAAACTGGTGACAGAAGGACACCCAAGGCTCACCCATGCCAGTAAGAACCAAAGGCTTCATCCAGTCCGATCGCACAGATACCCCAAAAAGTCAAGAAAGGCACAAGAACACCCAGCGCACCCAGTGCACCACAGGCCACTGCACATAAGGCCCAGCAGCTCAAGGGTAACAACCCGGCCTCTTAACTACCCCCCCTCCCTAGCCGATCAAGCAGCCATTGGATGTACAGGGCAAACAAGTCAGACACACAGATACCATCCCCCCACCCCCGCATACACCCCCCCCCCCACCCCCACAACCCACAGCACCCAAAGGATCCTCTGCCAGCATCCTGATGCCAGACATCACAGCAAACCCCCAGACTCCCTTCAGAGCCACGCCCGAGGTGCCAGAACTGCCCTGTTGGCACAAGTGGAACCCAAAACCCTGGAGGTTTTAATGTTAATGTTTTTAACGCTTTGACAGATCGCTGTATAATTCATAGGTAGGCGAACATTTATAAAACACATTCTTGCTGCCATGGATGCTGTAGTAGCTGCAAACCACAGGGTTCTCTTTCTCTCTCTTTTTTTTTTCTTTCCTGAAGCGGATGAGATAAAGAGTCGAATAAAACTGGAAAGTTTAATCTTGTTTGTCATGAATTTGGCAGGAAAAAGAAAGAACGAAAGGAAATACAAGCAAATTCAAGTTCTCTGTATTAGATTGGTCTTTCACACAAATAGATCTTAAAAGCCAGTTGTGTGTATGTGTGTGTGTGTGTGTGTGTGTGTGTGTGTGTGAGAGAGAGACTTTACACATTGTGCCCTAACCTCTTAACACACACACTCGGAGGCGCCCTGTGGTTGGGCAGCAGAGCACACACAGAAGGGAAACAGAGAAACCCGTGTGATGTTTTACGAGCTATGAAATTCACTTAAGAGGCCGAGCGGAAAGAGAGCGATGCCCGTAAATGGGATTTACAAAGTAAATCCTACAGTAAATATTTGTAAGCGTTGTGGAGGGCGAGCTGACTGAGGAGGGCTGATGGATGGACGGATAAGAGTGGCAGAGCTCAGGAGAAACGGATACGTCGCAAACATCTCCCAAGCTCTGATTCTGATTGCACGCGCTCTCGTTGACCTCGTGGAGGCGGCGGCGCTGGCAGCTCCTGCACAAACTAGTCTCCCCCTGCTAAGTGAGTAATTGGATGTGAGCGCTTATGTATTTTTGTAACGAGCTGACAGCATATTTCCACTGCCTGCCCAAAAGGTTACTCTAATCAACATGGTCACGCTGTTTCTCTCAGAGTGACAGCCATGAGAATGAAACACACACACACACACAAAGTTGCCAGATGTGGGCACGTCTGTTTCTGCATGACCTGGTGAGCTGCCTTACTATCTAAATGTATAATACATGTCACTAGGCATCAACCTATTGATAGGTTTAAAAGAATTATTTTAGGAATATATCACCCTGGGGCAGCAGGGTGTCGGAGTGGTTCGCACTGTGGCTTCGCACCTTCGGGGTCGAGGTGTTCAATTCCTGCCGCTCTCTGTGTGTGTGTGTGTGTGTGTGTGTGTGTGGAGGTTGCATGCTCTCCCCGTGCTCGGCGGGTTTCCTCCGGGTACTTACGGTAGGTTTCCTTCAACGGTTCAGAGACATGCAGATTAGGCTAACCGCCATTTTCCATACAGGATATGCGTTATAGAGCACTAGTGACTAAAACCGACAGTTTTTTTTTTTTTTTTTACTGCTTATATGCTGATATAGTACATATCGTATACCACACTATGGTATGTGGTTCTACCATGGTGCATACTTTGGTATAACAACGCAGTAGTGTAGGTCCATGTGTTGTTATTCTGCTATGGACCATATACCAGGATACTGTTAAATTTTTTATACATGTTTATTGTATATTAATGGTAATATTTTATAGTAATGGAACTATTGTGTGTATACAACATTAATTCAAAACCATAATGTATGTTGAAAATCTATTGTACTGCTTGTACTGTACCATCCAAGTAGCTCAGTATGTAGCTTAGGAACCTATAAGAAATTTGGTACCACGCAATATGGTATATGGTTCTTCCCTGGTACATACAGTTCTACAATATACCATATTATTGTACCATGGAACACGTACCAGTATATCGTTTTGAATCCTGTCAAAAAATTTAAAAAATAAATAAAAAATGCCGCCGGTATTTATGTACCATAATAGTCATATGTATATACTATTGTGTGTATGTTAACATTCATTAACAAATGAAGTAACCGCTAATTAAGTAATTAAACCTCCTATTATTTTAACCCCTTTCAATTTTTAAAGTCATCATTTTTTTTTTGCTTCATATTCAGTGACGTTTATACGTAAACTTTGGTAACAGTTTTAATTAGGATAATTTTCTGGAGGTTTAAATTGCTGGTGTCAATTTAAAAAGATGTTAGTAAATTTAAAACTAACTGTACTGCAGTATACTATACCAGTACTATGGACTAACAGTATCTAATATAGTAATGTATGAAAAAACATACATACAACTTTGGTAGCCACTGTGGAACCCAAGTATTGTGGTACACACCATAGTACCACCACAGTACCCAGTGAAGTGCCACCGTACCTACCCTGGTACTCTATAAAGTCCTGTGGTGTTTTTTGCATTACCTCTGGAAAGACACCCTAAAGAGCACTTGATGGCATTTTCTCCATAAGAAGAGCCACCGTTAGGGCGCTGGGGGCAGTGATGGCTCAAAAAGTGGGGTTAGTGAACGTAGGTAACATCGAGGGTTCATGTTCCAGCACCGCCAACCTGTCTGCTCCAGGGTGCTGTAACCTGACTGACCCTGCGCTCTGACCCCTGGTTCCAAACCACTGAATCCTCTTCACTGGATCATCGCCTTGCATGTAACAGCCCTATAGTATAGTGCAACTGTTATTCACGTATCCGTTACCGAAAACGCATGCATTAGGGCACTTTTTTGTGTTTTCTTCTACATAGCAGCACCTTAGAGGGCATTCCCATTTTTTATTATTTTTTATTTTCCACTTGTAGGCACCGTTTCCTGCCAGGGCACTTCATAACAATTTCTGCGCTGTAAGATGACTTTAGCATGCATGCTTTTATTTATTTATTTAATTTTCTATAATACGGACATAAAAAATAGTCTGGAAGCAATCTATACATCTTATAAAAGTGTAAAGTTGGCGGGTCTGTACATTAAAGATATTTGAATTAAGGGGACATAAGATGGGTGATAGAACACATCAAGATGGTTTTTGGAATTTTTGTCTGTCTGTTTGTCTGTTTGTACTGAACAAATTTTTATGGTGTATTTTGCCAAAGTTAAGGTAACATATAGGGTCTGTTTCATTGCAAGATATGCAGATTTGGAATTTCCATGGAAAATGCCTTTATTATCTTATTATCATTACTTCATCTCAAAATCCAACAGATGGCGCTGTACATTTTTTTAATATGCGCTTATGAGTATGTGGATGAAATCTACTTAATAAACATAATCTCATACACTAATGAGTGTGCAATTAAATTCCACGCGAATGAAGTCGCGAGCACATCTAGTTGTTAATAATTATGGTAATCCTTAATATGGACCTTTTGAAGCGAGGAATTTTAAGTAGCTAATAGGGATTTTAGACACCTATGTTAGCGAGGCGACTGTACCACGAGTCGATTGTTATTGCTTTTTTGAGATTACGAAGGCTAAAACTGAAAATGAGGCACCAACGAGGAAAAAGCCACACGAGGCAAGTCGTATTCTGCCTTTTTAATCTGTAACTTAATCTGATGGCTGTGTGGGAAATCGGTGAGCGCTGCGACGAACAGCTACTCCAGCGCGGGCCGCGCCGTGACCGCAAATGTTTCCCCCTTTCACTGGCGAGCGCGGAATAGAACAGCGCACGGCGGATTGTTTTCCATCACACACGGAGGTGTTCCATTTAAAACGCCAAGACAATTTCAAAGCTGTGGTTGAGATTTGTATTCTGAACCCTAACTGAAATATTGCAGCTGAGCTTGGGAGTTTACTGTGTCATAGGAAACGGTTCAGATGGGGAAAAAAAAAAAAAAAAAAAATTAATCTTACACGATTTTCCATTCCATCTCACACCAAACGTATGCATCCTTTTGGACTCAGTTGTATATTAATATCGATATAAACTCCAGCTATCTGTGCAGTTCTTCCCTCAAATGTTTTTCCACCATTCGTCTTCTTGCGCTCAGCGTTGCTCGGAGGACCCCAAAAAAAAAAAAAAAAAAAACTATTCAGTGTGGGGCCGCTGTTGTAGCTGTAGACTATATTTAATGACCGTTTATGTTTATGGATTAAAGTAAGTTATAGTTATAGTGTGAATAAAATGTTTCTGTTAGGGAGCCTGATGAAGGAATGACGGTTAATAGCTGACAACTTGAGTTGCGGTCGTTTCACAACGTTGAACTTAACTCTAACTGGATAAAAGTAAGAAATGTCACTTTTTAGATTAGATTAGATTAGGTTCAAGGTTATTCTATACACTGGCAGTAATCTGGGCCTTGTGATGTGATTTCCGTCTCAGGATTGTACTTTTTAGACGGGACGCACTTTCAGCTCCAAAGCAAAACTTGCGGCGAGAGTAAAACTTGTGCGGATTCCGTTTCTCGCCAGCCTTTTGCTTTTGCGCTCTCAGGACGCTGCAGCTGCAAAGCTTTAGTGCCATACTCACTGCGAGAACGTCACAACACACACACACGAAGGTTACTGTGGATACACCACAGAGCAGTGTTTTACTTTCCTGGATACAAGCAATCAGACTCCTATAATTTCGCCATTCCACACGGACTTGCGTAAACCGTCCTTCACGTCCCGAAACCGCTTTTTCTCCCCCCTCCTCGCTCCCTATTCCTGGTGGTGCTTCTGTCTATCTGCGGTGCACGAATCATCCAAGCAGAACTTTATGTAATGTAATCAAAGTCAGCTTTGTATTTTATACAACCAATCAGGCTCAAACGGACCGCGTGCCGAGGAGCGGGGCCGAGCAGGCACGGTACTCATCAGCCTCAATGTGCTCGTTGTTTAAATTTCTCGTGTTTGGATAAACCAGATTGGTTTGCACTTAACCCTGTAATATATGCAAAACAATCCTCCAGATAATACTCTTAAGCTTCGCCAGTTGCCACTCTGGCAGCCGCAGTAAACGCGGGCCGTGTAAGAAAAATGGCGTGTAATAAATTATGACATGAAGCGGCGAGCGTCGCGCGGTCCCGCTCAGAGCCGAGCCTCGATCGGCGGGCGGGATATTAAAAATGACACCGCGGCGCACATGTGCAGGTCACGGGGTCGCGGACTTTGGGGAAGCCTAAAGAAACAGAGGCCTCATAAAAGAGTATTTAAACAAACAGGATTGGGAGAGGTGACTTCAGCACTGCTGATTTACATCATGGCAGAAACTCGTACACTAATGGCTTCGGAAATAATAGTATCAGGGACAAGTTCAGTCAACAAAGCGGGGAAAAAGAAAATAATAGCTTGCTAAATTACACAGCCTTCGTGTGCTTTGGGAATTCTTTGACGTAATGAAGTTCAGAAAAATGTCAGAATGCAGCTCAGTTTTGTGGCTTCAGCACTGAGCTTCAGCATTTTATTTGTGTATGTATTTATGAATTTATTTATGTATGTGTTTGTTTATTTATTTATTTTAAATAATAATAAAAAATTTTTTACAACTTAATCACCCGTGCAAATATATGGAAAACTGGAAACTGGAAAGAATTATTGGCACCCTTCATCAAAATCCCCCACCCAAATTTTTTTCCCCCCAAATAAAATAATAATAATAATAATAATAATAATAATAATAATAATAATAATAATAATAATAAAATATACACAGAGTGACTTCTAGGCTTAAATATACAATATATTGACATTATTTCACATATATTATTTCAGCAGTTTTCTAAAAGTAGTGCGATATTTTTCCCCAAAGTTTTGGCACTGCAGAATTAACATACACATAGGTGGTTACATGGTTACCTCCGATTAATAATACATTTTTAAAATCCTTTTATGATGAAGATATTCAGGGTACCGGGTGTGAGGCTGGAATATAGCCTCGGCTTGGACACTGCTCCATTGTGATGCACTACACATACGCATTAATGCACTCATTCCACACACGTCAGGAAGCAATATAGTGCAGTCAATCCACCTTTCAGGAGGGCGGGAGGAAAGAAAGGGGAACACAGGGAGAAAATGCGAAACACACTAGCCTAAGGTTAGGATCGAACCGGAGACCCTGCAGCTGTGATATTTATTTATTTTCTTATTTCTTTATTTTTGTATTGATATAATATTTCGGATTTTGTACTGTATACGGTTCTAGGATGCATTACGTTCGATTAAACAAATCTGTCATTGTTTAAGTGGAAATCGTTAAAGCATTGTGATATTTAGTGTATAAAAGGTTTATCAGATCATAGACTTGAGTTACTTGAACAACACAAAAATAAATTCATTATTCTTCATCAAGAGTCATTAAGAGGTGAAAAGCGGAATAAACATCCACGAATCACGAACGCCCCAGTTCTCCATGATGGACCAGCTAAATATCAGCCGTTTTTCCCTCCAGCCTCGGCTGTGTGTGCTATATTTGGGAGCACGGCCTCCCGGCCTGTCTGCACATGGGGAATCTACCGGTCACAACGAGTAGCTCCGTGGTTTTCATCCTCCACTGCCACAGAGAAATGTTGGTGCTCTGCTGCCAGGTTTTTCCTGCTGAAACCTAATCCAGGGGGCCGAAGCCCAACGACTGGGGCCGCTATGCAAATGAAGCCGTAATCAAATCGGCCTGTTCTCCAAAGTTCAAGTGCACCCTGGAGTGAGCTCGGGATGTGTGCAGACACTAATTAAAACGTCTCAAGGACATACGCACTCACATAGCCACACACTGACATGCAAAGTCAGATAACGTGGATAAAACAAACTAGGGTTGCTTCTGACAGTTAGACAAATTAATACATAAGCACGAATGTGGGGAGCAACCACAAGATGGCAGTAGTGTCCACGGAATGTTTTCTCTGCATGTTATTTATCACTGCTATGATTTCACTCACTCGCTCATCGTCTATACCGCGTTATCCTGTATACATGGTCGCAGGGGGCCCGGAGCCAATCCCAGGAGACTTCCACACTCACACACAAACACTCATTTGCACACATTACAGGCAATTTAGGAAAGCCAATTAGCATGTCTTTAGACTGTTGGATCCACCAAGCATGGGGAGAACATGCAAACACCATGCACACACACACACACACACACACACACACACACCCCAAGGCGGGAATCGAACCCGTACCCTGGAGGTGCAAGGCGACAGTGCTAACCACAACGCCACTGTGCCGTCTGCTATGATTTTATAAGATAAATTAAGACATGGTTGCTTAGTAACAGTAAAAAAATTTTAATCTATCAAACTGATGTGATAAAACACTTCATATTCTGTTTGAAAAAAAAAAAACATGAAAAGAGTGCAGTATTTTATTGTTTTAATAACAACATGTCCTGAAGTGGTATATTTATATATATATTTTTGCAAATGATTATAAAAATAACATTTTAAACATAAACATATTGAGTTTATTTATTTATTTATTTATTTTTTGCAGTATTTGTTCATATACAAATGCTGATTAACGAACCCACAATTTATAATATTGCACAAGTTCAGCAGGAAGTTGCATCATCCACATATTTTAAAGATCACAGGGAGAAAAAAAGCTTGTTTTCTCATCCTCCGCTCCCTCCCTTATTTTTAATGATATTGTGATAATAATAAATAAGTAAGTTATTATTTATAAAAATAAATATTGAATGTCCTTAATTAACTCAAGCTATGCATATAGATGACAGTTAACAATTCTTTGCAAATAACAATAATAAAAAAAAGCAAAATCAGCAATTATTGTTAGCAAAGAAACCTCGTCAAGTTTTTGCTTAATGTTGAAACAAACAAAAAAAGTAACGGTTTAAAAGTTACACATGTTAATGCCACCTTAGTGTCTTCTTGCTACGTACAATTCTTTGAAATTCAGTTCTTTAAAACTTGGAAAACTTGAAAATATTGCCAAGCGCAATGAAAACGCTTCATTGGTAATTTGTCGCTTGCGAAACTACTTTTCTTTCTTTCGCTAGACACACTTCCGCGGAATCCATTCCACATGTTCTCTGGTTCCACAGCTGCATCACATCGTACAATCCTGCCATTAACTGCTACATGTATGTTTCGCTGACTTAACCCCGAGCGTGTTTTAAGTCAGATCAGGACGAAGCCTTCGCATAAGAAAGTGCAGATCTGGACAGTGGGTGAAGTCGAAAGCACTTAGAGAATATTTATAGCTCAGGAAGTGAAACATCTGGCAGGGGTTTTTCGAGTGGGCTGTGTTTTCAGGAGAGCGGAGCCTCAGGGGCGCTGATGTATGCCAGAGTGTGCCCTGTGTATGCCCACAGACCCGATGGCTAGAGCTGATTTAATCAAGGTACGCGCTGGCTATTTAAAACTTCCCACTGGGTAAATAATGACAATCCATTTACCTGCAGCAGCACAGTGAGACAGGTTCAAATTAAAATGCCCCCAAACTATGAAAAAAAAAAGAACAATGGAAAAAAACACAGTGAACTAATATTTCAAGTCTAAAAATAAAGTATTCTTCATTTATTTATATATATATTTTTTATATTTGTGGCGTGTCAAAATCATAGGCACAAATTGTACCACACTCTGTGCAAGCTAAACCAAATAATATTCAGGTTTAAAAAAATAAGTGAAAAAAAAAATACATATAATCATTCATGCAGAGATGTTTTACATATAATAACAGACGTTCTAAGATGAAATTTATGGAAGGAGTCTCCACGTACTCGCTTATTTATTCTCTATACCACTTGTACCACTGTACAGGGCTGCTGGAGACCTGGAGGTTATCCCAGGGGACTCGGGGCACTAGGTGGGGAAACTCGGGACGGTGTGCCAGTTCATCACAGGGGGTGCAAGCATGACTCACACTCAGGCGCTTATAGACAACAGGCACTTTCCATCCATCCATCTAGGAACCTCTGTAGTCCAACCAGGGACCGTGGAGGCCAATGGTGACCATTGTACTTATTCCCATATTTACAACCCCTGGTCAATATTCACACACACACACACACACACACACACACACACACACACACACACACACACACACACACACACACACACACACAAACACACACACAAACACACACACACACACACACACACACACTTCTGACAATTTGGAAATGCCAGTTAACCTAATCTGCCTGCCTTTGGACTGTGAGAGACAAGCTCACTCACTCACTCATCATCATTACCGCTTAATCCTGTATTCTGGGTCACGGGGGGCCTGGAGCCTATCGGGCACATGACTTCGGGCACATGGCAGGATACACCCTGGGTGCCAATCCATCGCAGGGCACAGACACACACATACACTCATTCATTCACACACTACGGGCAATTTGGGAACGCCAATTAGCCTAACCTACATGTCTTTGGACTGTGGGAGACAAGCTGTATTAATTAATTTATTTATTTAATAGCTTTTTTAATCGAGAGAGGAAATAACTTGTTGTGGAACTATGATATTAAATGGATACAAATGACATTCTCTGTATATATATAAAAATATATATATTACATTTTGTAATCGTAGGTAATTCACTGTAGTGCAAGAGAAATTAAGCACTCCAGGTTGTGCTGTTATTTTAAAATAATCACACTACTCCATCACTGATTACTCTCCTTAAATAACCTTTTATTTCCTACATAAATATTTCCTGTGTCCTCTGTATTCAATTAAATAAGAAAGATAGGAGAATTTCTAAGACAAATGGTTGATAAAGAGAGAGAAACATGCACTATTTTTTTTCCTCTTCAACAATAAGTAAATAGGTACAAAATTAGTGCAATGTGAGTATGAACCCAGTGATAATTCTGCAGATTTTGGGTTGAATTGCAGTAAGAGCTATAAAAAAAAACAAAAAAACAATAACAACAAAAAAATACAACAACAACAACCCATAACCGAGTGTGCTTCTTTTTTGTCTGCCACCAGATGGCACTGTGGAGTCACACACTGTCTGCTCCCTCGTTTTACCCCTGGTGAGATCTGATTTATGAGCTAACTGTCGAATCCTTAATATCATCGCTGGCTTCTGCAGGTCAGAGCCGAGGAGCCAATATTTGAACACAACTAGGAGCACATTATTAAGCCTGTGTTGGCCACTTATTCAGGAGCATTAGCATAATGCAGGCCAGCTCCACTCAAAGACAGTGGCGCTTTTTCCCCCGCCGTCCCGGGTTTCCCATCGCTTTTAATTGGTGCTGTCTCTGGATGGGATGGGAGAGCCGAACCCGCTTAGCCCTGTCACATACGCGCCGCATGCTGGGCGCTGTTCATTTCCTGCACGTCGCACTTTCAATTAGCGGCCTAGCCTTGCATAGGCCGGGTGATAGCAAGAAGCTAATGAGAGTGGGTGCGGATGCACAGGGATGCGTGATGCCGTGGGCAAATTTGGCCCAACGTGACATCAAGAAAGCATGAACTGATGCACAAAACATGAAGGAGGCCCAGAATTTACATGATGCTGGGTGTTTACCTGACATGCTGCCCCGAATTTACATTTGTGCTACAGCTGAAATATCTGGTGGCAAAAACGCAGCAGAAAGTGTCCTGACGTTTTTCACCTTAACGAATGCTATGTTGGTCAAACTTGAACACTTCACTATCCAAAATGTTGACCTCTTGATTCACAGCCAATCTGCGATGCGGCGTGTATAAACCACAGAAAATAATGACAATTATTTAAAGAAAGAAAAAAAGGAAATAGAAACACATTCATGCTTTTAAATGTTTTATCATCCATCTCATGCTCATCAGCTGGACACAATTTCTTCCCTTAGATATCGGCATCAGTTGAGAACCCTTCTCAGCTGTTCGTTACTTCACTGATGTGGTTCAGTACTCTGCGTGATTTGCTGTCTTCTATAAACATGAACGAATTAAATCTCAGACGCTAAGCGAGCGTACCGTTACCCAGGAAATCAACAAAAAAGCTCGCCTCTGAGTATAACAAACACATTTTCCTGACAAATGAGCTTCAGCTGTTTGAACCGGAGAGCACGATGCATAAGAAACAGCACCGTCTGAGAGAAAAACACAAATCGAAACTGACCGGGAACGGTGGCAGCAATTTGGGTAAATGGTGATCTTTGGTGTTTATGTTAAACCACAGTGAAAATGAAGGGCCATAAAAGGTGCTGACTCATTTTCCTTAACAGCAGATTGGACAGTAATTCCAGCCGTGATTGAAATCATAGGTTTGTATTAAGGTGCGCGATGCACTAGAAAGAAAAGAGTTACATCTTTAGCTGACATGAAAAATGAAAAAAATTAAATTCATGGATTATTTTTACGCTGGAGCATTGCTGGCTCAGTGCTAGTGCTTCTCACTTTCCCAGGTTCGATTGCCCAAACCTCAGCCACTAGATTCAGTGCCGGTCCCAGGCCCAGATAAAAGGGTTACGTCAGGAAGGGCATCCAGTGTAAAACCTGTACCAAATTGTTGGTCTGATGAAAGACAGCTGAAAGACTAACAGCAGCAACTGATTATTTTTTTTTACATTTTTATTACATGCAGATAATGTGGTTAAAATCACTGACTTAAACTTGCTAAAATAATGTTAATGTGAGTCAAATAAATGTTGCTACAAATATGCATCTGCATGTAGACAGATCAAATAGAATAAAAAAAAAACCCACTAATTAATTTAATCAATTTAAAACGAATTAAACTGAATTAAAGAATTAAATTCTAGGGCTGTATTGAACGTAATGTGAACGTGGGCATAATAATTTTTTAACTCAGCTAAAAATTGGTAGAAAAATGTTGGTCCTCTAAACAAAGGTGCTACTCAACGTCGTCCCCATCACAAGCCGCTCCATCACATTTGTGCCTTTGTTAAACCCAACTCTCTTATCTTCTGTGTCGCGATTGATGGTCTCCCAGCGTGTGCTCTTTCTTCAATGCAGGTTTCCCTTGATTTTTTTTTTTTAAACCCCTTCCACATCCATCTGTGCACACTGCTCTTGTCAATGGTGTGATCTCCATAATTGTTAGTGGGAGACCATCAAATGCCACGAAGGGGATTTTCAAACAGGAATTGAGTGTTGGGTTCGACGGTGGTGCAAATCTGATGGAGGCGGGTGTAAAGCCGCGCCTTTGTCTAGAGGAAGAGTTACTCCGCCGAGCTACGCGTGTCAGTTAATTAACGAGTTATGCAGACTTTTGGTTTACTTTCAGTACAGCCCTTGTTTACTAAGACAGCTTGAACAGGTCCTACTGAAGTCTGCCACACTGATATGAAGAAAGAGGAGCGGAAGGAGTCTCCAGTGGTAGGTCTTTGAAATAGTCAGAATTTACTGCAAGCTGCAACGTAAAGTTTGCCAAGACAGCAAACTTCCTCAGTGACATGACATGTTGCATTTGGGTGCAGCGCATCTCTGTCTGTTTTGGAAATCAATCACGTCTTTGAACAGACTGGCGTCCTGAAGGAAACATGTCAATCAGGTTCCGGCTCTCAAGCCATTTGGTGTTCGGTTAAAGTTTTATGGTTTGCTGTTTTTCTGCCTTATTAACTTCAAGAAAAATAAAAATAGATAGATAGATAGTGAGAGAGAGAGAGAGAGAGAGAGTGGGGAGGAAATTTATATTTATGGCTTAAACTGCATAAGTAAACTCACTCGCTCACTCATTCTCTATAGCGCCTATCCTGCTGTAGACTTGGTGCCTTTCACAGGGGGCGCAAGGCGCGGAACACCCTGGACATACACTGACACTCAATCTCACACAAATTTGGAAACACCAACTAGCCTAATCAACATGTCTTTGGAAAGCACAGATGCACACAGACCCGAGGCGGGACCCCGGTGGTGCGAGGCCATGCCAGGCTAACCACAATGCCACTGACACTGTGCTGCCAAATGTGGGTATAAATGTCCAAAAAAATGCACCAAATGCCCAAACCACAGCCACGGGATGCAGTGCCAGTCCCAAGCGGGAAGGAGCGCTGGTCCCAAGCACGGATAAAATGGGACGGTTGCATCAGGAAGGGCATCCAGAATAAGACCCCTGCCAAGTTGTGTGCGGATCGGATGGACCTCTGTGGCGAACGGGATCAGCTTAAAGACTAACTGATTCAAATTTTCATTCGTCACATACTGTACACAACCATACACAGTATGACATGCAGTGAAATGCTTACACGAGTCTTTGTGACCCAGAAACGAATGAAATAAAATAAGAGAGAAAAAAATGTCAAGAGAAAAGAATATATACAATATATACTAATTTGTTACAATAAAATAAAAAAGGATAAAAGTGTATAAAAGTGTATAAATATAAACTGTATAAGGTATATAAAATGTGGTCATGAGTGTGAAAGGAAATGATGAGCAGCAGTGGTATTGTCCATCATGAAAGTGCAATAGTGCAATAACAATCCTCATTTATATGTGAACGTCTGCATTTTACAACAACATTAAAGCGCGGTAAATTGCTGTGATGTAACACAAGTGCGAACCTTTTACAGACATTTTCCACAGCATTAAATGCAGCTGCACATGGATAAGAAGAATTAGACTGTATGATTGATACTCACTCTGTCATCGTCATCGGCAGGGGCGGATCTACCGGGGTGGCACGGGGAGGCAGTTGCCACCCTAAGAAAAAGCCTTGCCATCCCATTTGCCACCCCAGCACTAATGTCCTAGTGTTCTAAAAATAAAAGAGTTTTTACATTTATTTGATGGTCCAATCCAGTCCCAATCACACATCAGCCTTTATTTCATTTTTATAGGACAATGTAAAAATGTGCACCCTAGTGTATACACCGAATAAGAATAGCGTTCCTTGAATCCACAAAAAACATGCAAGGATGCTTGCTTCAGTGTTGCCACCCCTCATAATTTTAATGGCACCCCCTTGCCACCCCATGAATAATTTTCTAGATCCGCCCCTGGTCATCGGGGGGCTGGAGACTTGGGGCAAGAGCACCCTGGACGGGGTGTTAATCCATCACCGGGCGCGCACACACACACACACGTGCACACACACACGCGCACACACACACACGCACACACACACACACGCACACACACACACGCACACACACACACCTACTCTCTTCGGACTGTGTGATGAAACCGGAGAGAACACGGGGAGAACACGCAAACTCCACGCACACAGACCCAAGGTGGGAATCGAACACAGACCCTGGAGGTGCAACGCGCCAGTGATAAACACTACGCCACTGTGCCGCCTGTGAGTGATTTCGTATGAATTAAAAATAACTTAAAAAAAAAAACAAAACAATAACTCTACTTCAATATGAACATAATCAAGTTCTGTCATTGTTTAATTTCCTATAACTACACACCCTGCTGTGTTCCCTTCCTTCCTTCCTTCCTTATGTTCCTTACGGTTTATTATTTGTTACTTATTCATAATTAGCGCTGTTAATGAGGTCTTACAGTAGCTTTGTTCGTTGAAGCGAATTTGTGGCTCTGTGATTAAGTTGAAGCAGAACGTAAATATAAATAAAACATGAACAATTTTATTTCCATAAATATTCCTGTTTGCTTAAGGTTGCTCAACCAACCATGACTGTCAAAAATCCTTTTAGGGGCTTCTAGGTTCATCGGTTTCAGTTCTTTGTCTCACCTGCTTGTAAATATTTACTCATAATAGGCTTTCAAAAGACGTCTTGATGTAAATCCAAACTTCTCCCACTGTGCTCAGCAATTACAAACTATACAAACAAGCCAGACCCAACGACTAGATAGACATCGACATGAGCACAGCATGAGGCTCTTTCTGTTGTAAAATCCTCGTTACCTGATGCTGCAGGATTTAAATGGCATGCTGTAGTAGATTAGTTTTATGAAACATTAATTACTTGATGAAGAAAAAGTGGTCGGGAGCATGTTTCGACTTGGCAGACGGTAAGAGCCTTTGGCAGCAGTGTTCCTCAGGGTCCTAAAGGCCAGAATTGACAATTTATTGTCCTTTAATTTAATTAATTGTACCACATTAGACTGGATGTTTGAAATCATTGAGCGAAAGGGAAGATTTAAGGACTGGTGACGTCGCGCTCGCGTGAGAGTCGTCGAGGAATTGTTCGACACAAAAGTAGATATTTTTGTATATAAATTATTTACAGTGACAGATTTACACAATTTATTACATAATAAAGTTTTACCCCACTACGGCTGATTATTGGTCCGACCCCTAATGCAGCCAGAAGTAAAAAAAAAAATTAGATGTTTTAATAAATTTAAATAAATGTGTTAATAATTTTTTTTATTCGCTGTTCTGTCCATTTAAAGTCCATTTAAAGAGTTTTGGAGGAATGTTTTTTTTTTTTTTGTTTGTTAAGCCTATGAATTATTCAAGCACTAACAGAACATCTAACTTAAGGCATGAACCAGAGCAGATGATGATCAGGCCGGTGATGATGTTGGAACAGACGAGAGGGGAAATGAAGTTGCTGCTGAGATTGTTGCATAATCACCCATTTTTTTTTTTTTTACATTGTATCTTTAGGCACGTTGCAGCCTGTTGCAGAGAAAAGCATCATTCCAGTAAGGAAGTAGTTCAAGATATATTATTGGAAACGGTCATAAAATGTAAAAAACATAGCTTGATAAATCAATCAATCAATCAATCAATCAATCAATCAATCAATTAACTAATCAATCTGTTGAAATGGAAAAAAGAGCATGAGTTACATGAAGTGTCCATGTCCAAATGTTTGTATGCTTTTAAAACATACACAAAACTTTATCTGCAGTTTCGGCCTTTCATCCACATTCAAATGCAGTTTTGGTCGTTGAAAATGGAGCTTTTGGAAAACTCTGTCCAAAGCGAAGACTTTCCATCACTCTGTGTTCAGTGGTCTAGTGTGTACTGTACAGGGGAAACGGAGATTTTGGCTTGTTGTAACGTCAACTCAATGTCTCTGTGCTCGTCTCCTTGATTTGACGTCAGCTTTGTTTGTGAGGATATTTTGTGCAATACTGAACTTACGTGAAGTGTGTTAACGCTGCTTACTGGACTTTTTACCTGCGTGCACATACACGCGCAGTTACTCACACATTACTTTAACGAACACAGGTGCCTGAATGTACTCAGCTCATGAAGCTCACTGCTGCTACGTACAAAACTCTGACGACACACACACACACACACGTCCGGCAGACAGCTACGGCGGTTTTGGATAAGACCAGTCGGACTGCTACAAAGCGCCACCGGTGATGTTTTGTCTTGCTTCACTTGCTTTCCTGCTCTTTCACATAATTCCTTGTGATTTCTACTCTATTTTTACATTGTCACAAAGCAGAGTTACACAAATATGGCTGCCCAGCTCACACTCACTAAGCTCGGAAGCAAACAACCTTCATGTGACATGAATCATTTCATTCAGTTCTTATTATCCAGCAACAGATTCAGATTCAGCTGTGAAAGCAGCAACCTGTGATTGGATTGGATCTAATCTGGCGTCCAAAATCGCACATGTATGTATTTTAAACTATCTTAAATTTTTCAAAACTTTTTTGTTTTTTAAATTTCTAAACACTTTGCCATAAAAAATAATAGCGATATCACATCACATGAAGTCATAAATACATATCTGGTACAAAAAGTAGATTTCTATACACTTGGGATTTTTTTTTTTTTGGCACCTCCATGTTTTCGCTCTTGAACCCAGCCTGGATTTGAAATAACGTTTTTTTCGAATGAATAAAACACTGAGTGACATTTCAGATTAGTTTTTGAGAAGCAATGAAATAAACATTTTTTCCTAGTGGACTCAGACCTTTGTATCCGACTATAAATAAAGAGTTATAAGGCTCATTCGGTTTTCCGTATCGCAATAAGCACGGTAAGAGGAAACAGAGCAATATGAGTTATGATGTTGCTATAGAACCCCTCGTGTGTGTTGTAAGCGTCTCAGCTGGCCGCAGTGTTACTGCGCCGTGCTCAGGTGTGAAAGGTCCTCACTGCGACGCTTTGAATTCAATCTTGCACGGCACGATTGGGTTCAATTCAATTTCAGGCCCATCCAATTTAGAAAAGTTTTTTTTTTTTTTTTTTTGGCTCTTCTAAAAGAATCATTTCTGAGCTCTGATCTCTTGTGATATATATGCCAATCCTCCTTTTGAATCAGAGTTTCAGAGTAATACTTGAATCGATTGCATTAAAGATAATGTGCCTGAATTCTAGCAGATGCTCTTCTTTTCTGCAAGTGTGTAGGACTGATTAAATCAGCGGGGTGTTAGTTTGAACTTATTGCTTATAACTGAGATTATGCACCGTGTTCAAAGCTGAGTTCAGCATACATAGTGAGGAATTAATACCAAAACTGTGCACATCAATATTCACGCCTAACTGCATACTGGAGCACGATTCACAGAGTTACACAAGAGTGAGGTCCTTTAATGTTCCAAACATGTGGAAACGGCTTTAGCGAGTTCAGGACTGTATGAGGGATGTGAACTGTGAAAGTGGGACGGTGGACAGTATGAGGTCATACATTAGGTGAACAAACAAGGAGGTTTTTCCTTAAAAGTAAAAGCTATTAATGGATTTCCTGGGAGGCCATGGTTTCAGACAGTCTGATGATGAAGAAAACTTTCTACCTTGATGGTGTCCAAGCACTAGTGAAACACTGGGATAAGTGCATTAGTGTAGCAGGGGATTATATATATATATATAAAGAAATAAAGGGAGTTTTTACTCTCAGAACTTGTTTGGTTATTCTGTGCAATGTAAAGTCCTGCTTTGTCTTGAACACCCTTTGTAATAAGATGGATCATATGCTATTTTATAAGGTTTTGTAATTAGTTGTAACTACATCTACAATTAAACAATTTTATTTTATTATACAGTATATATAAATATATTTATGATATATTAATGCATTCGTGGTGCACACCTCTGAATGTTAAAAAAGAAATCGCCTAGATTATCTGGATCTCATCACAGAGAAAGCAACTTGTCTTTTAAAATGTTCAAATGAACCGCGCTTTTGAAAAATTTATTTTTACAGTGACGTGAGGAGGTGATAACATTAACAAGAAATCAGTGGCATTCTGACCCTGCCCATGTCTCAGTCTACGTAGAAACTGTACGATGTGGTGAGCTGAGGGTAGAGTTTGTGTACTAGAAGTTATCCAAAAACCATAGCCCAAGTCCATGGTTAGGGTCAAAGTAACTGCAAAGTATGGCCACACATAATTATAACTAGTAAATCCATCATCATTTATTTAACACTTACAGGCTGAGGTCAATGTCAGACAAAACAGAAAAACAAAACTAGGAACTCGTTATGAAGAGTACGTACAGGTGAAGAGTGTAGTGTACCGAATCACCAGGATCGAGCATACACAAAGTTTTCACTTTTTTATATAAGTGCTTTTTTTTTTTGAATTGTAAAAAATTGACAAAAAAAGCTACAACAACAACAACAACAACAACAACAACAACAAAAAAGCACAATATTAAATAAATAAAATGACCTTTTGTAATGGCAAGGACAATTTAAAAAGAAATAATAAAATAAAAATTTATTTATTAATTATTTAATCAGTAAGCATTAATTTATTATTATTTTTTTTGTAATTTTATAAACACCACCCACAACTAACCCAAGCAAGTGGCCTATTATTTATTTATTTATTTATTTATTTTTAAACTTGCCATTTAGTTTTTTTTTTTTGTGTGAAAATTGATATATTTTTTTAATTTAATGTTTATTTATTTATTTTTTTTAATTCCCAACCATTCCCCCCCCCCCCCCCCCCGATTTTCTGCCTAATTTAGTCGTGTCCAATTCCTCCCGGTCACTAACAACCAACCAATTGTTTAACAAGCATGAGAAACAAACGTGGACAACCAAGAGATGGTGACAAATTTGTATTTGTGAATAAATACGTGAAAGAAAATTAAAGATTTATGTCAAGATATACAGCGGTCCCTCGGCATACGAATTTAATCTGTTCTGGAGGTGAGTTTTTTGTATTTGTATCGTGAAACGAATGTTCCCCTAGGAAATAATATAAATGCAGATAATCCATTCCCCAAACCCCCAAAATATTACCAATATTACCAATTTCAAACCCTATAATCATATAAATAGAAAAGACATGTAAATTAAGTAAAATATGAAATTAATAGACATTAAACCACTTAACCATAATTTATGATTCCAAACTGAAAGCGGCTCTCTTTTCTTTTTGCTACCGTCCTTGATAACATTCTTAGGACCCATGGTGCTATGAGTTAATAATATCTTGCACAAAATGCAAAAAAAAAAAAAAAAATCCTTGGCTTTCCACTGATGCAAACTAGTTTCGTTTTGGCTTACGGTGTTCGTTTGCTGATGTACCACTGTAATGTCAACTTAAATGCATATATTCAGAAACTTGAACAGCTACAGTATTGAGCATTTAAAGCTGTCTTGCTTTCATCCACTGAAATATTTGGCAAGATGGTCCGGATTATGGGAAGTGTGTCTGGAGCAAAGCTGAAAACAAAACCCACACTACTGGCGAAAACAACACATGCAGTCTCGGACACGCTGAAACCAAATGGACAGGGATGAGAACGATGTCTAGGGAGACAGCTGAGAAAAACGGAATGGTTATGTAACCAAGAGTTTATCACAAATATCTGACAAACTTTTTCGGCACAAAAAGAGATTAACAATTTTTTTTTTTTGCTAATTTATCTACATTGATAATAGCTTGCTTAGTGATTTGAAAGATATTAGAAATAAATCAGTTATCACTGTTCTTCTACCCATGAGGCTATGTAGCTGGCTAGCAGAGCTATAGATAAGAGATTTAACCAACATCTCTGTCTGTCTGTATGTCCGTGTGCAGAAAGGTGATAAAATAGCGGGGAAAATAAATTCAGCAATAGTTTTTGTGTTCTTTCACTGCTAATTCCACTTCAACTGGAAGAAAGTTCTTCTTGAAAAACACTTTTTTATTTCCGAGTGCTTCAAAGCATTTAATAACACAGAGGGCTATAGTGGGCTTTGCACATCCAGTTGGGTAGAACTTTATAGACAGCTAGCTAGACATTTGAGCTAAAGTTTAACTGCTACTGTGTAAACTTCCACGCTGTCCCATAATGTGTAACAGTCTCATAGTGGAAATCATGTTAAAATGTGAACATGAATATTTAAAAACCAGCGTAAGGTCTGACGCAAAGTGCTAATCACTTAGTGAGGAGTATTCGCTTGGGATCCAGTGTTCCCCCTGTTTTTAAAATTTGTTAAAATGAATAAACATTAAAGTACATATTTAATGTTAATAAAAAATGACAATAAATGTTAATTTTCCCACAATGTGAGCTGCAGCCCCCCCTTGTGGACCATGAAGATCCTGCAGGTAGACTGGGAGGTCAAACCAAAAACAGTGGTACCTCGGCACCTAAATTCTTAAGAAATTTTTCGCCTTAAGAGCTGAAATTTTGCAAGAAATTTGCTTCGGTATACGAAGCATTTTTGGCGTACGAGGTACCGAACCAAACGCAGGCCAAGTTGCGCGTACGTCTGGGAGCCGTTTAAAACTTGTTTGCATCAGTGGAAAGCCAAGCAAAGTGAGTTTACATATTGGTTTGTGGGTACTTGTGCATTTTGTGCAAGATTCACTGAAGACATAGCACCATGGCACCCAAGAATGATAGCAAGTAATAAGTAGTAAGAAGGGAAGGGAGCCGCTATTAGGTTTGTTTTTAAAGTAGAACAACCAAGAAGAATCATAAATTAAGGCTAAGTTACGTTTAATGTCTATTTATTTCCTATTTTATTTAATTGACATTAAATAATGAAACATATGAAAATATGATTATCGTGTGTAATATCCGTAATATTTTTGCATGAAAGGCGGCACGGTGGTGTCGTGGTTAGCACTGTCGCCTTGCACCGCCAGGGTCCGGGTTCGGTCCCCGGCCAGGCTCGATTCCCGTCTCTGTGTGCATGGAGTTTGCACGTTCTCCCCGTGCTTGGTGGGTTTCCTCCAAGTACTCCGGTTTCCTCCCACAGTCCAAAGACATGTAGGTTAGGCTAATTGGCGTTCCCAAATTGCCCATAGTGTGTGAATGAGTGAGTGTATGTGTGTGTGTGTCTGTGCCCTGCGATGGATTGGCACCCTGTCCAGGGTGTACCCTGCCATGTGCCCCAAGTCTCCTGGGATCGGCTCCAGGCCCCCCGTGACCCTGAATACAGGATTAAGCGGTAATGAAGATGAGTGAGTGAGTGATTTTTGCATGACTGCAACTAATTATCTGCATTTACATTATTTCAAATGGGAAAATGCATTTTGAATTTTTACTTTAATAACTCATCTTTAGAAAGGAGTAAATTCCTTTACTCATGGCATCACATGACATTTTTCTATTGCTTCCAAATAAGTCCAATCTTTATGCTGCCTAGCAAACTTTTTCTGATTTCTGCTATGATTTCTTCTGTTCATTTAATTACAGTGCAACTTCACCAAGCATTTAAGTTCTCTCTGATCATGTTACAGCAATGTCCAGGGTTTAATAATGTCTTCAAGAGTTTTACCATTCTTGACCCCGAGTTCTCGATTCTGAAGCCTTGTGGGGTATAAAAGTTAATCGACTGTAACGGAGGTGCCACGGAATTTTTAGTTTTTAAAGTTATACTTTTTTTTTTTTAATTATCAGTAAACATTTGCATTTAAAAAAGTAATTAGGATGTAAAAAATGTATACCCCGTATATCTTAGTAACAATACTGGCTTAAGCATTTCATTATTCTTGATTTTTTTTTTTTTATGCTACATGGATGCGAATGAATTATTAATTAATATAAGGTTAGCTAATAGACTTTTAGTGCTAAGGGATGCTGAGTTCATGGTTGTTAGAAGTACAAGCTTGCACAAACTTCGAGGTGTTGAGACACACATACTGTAGGAGGCTGCCTCGGGCTTCTATACTATAGGTTTAGAAACATAGGGTAGATTGGTAGGATTGTTGGTGCGCATGCAAAGACACTCAGAGTATAAACTTCCCTCTTCTGACACTGTGGACTCCGTAAATACTTCCAATACTGAGCTGTATACCTGGCTCAAGCAGTGATTTACAAACAAGCTGGGTGAGTGTCTTGAAAGAGAATTACACCGATGCGCTGGTTACAGATCGGGAAAATGCAACGTCCCTGTGCTGCGCATCTACTTTCCCCTGAGCCAGCGCTGAAACAAAAGCAGGAGATAGGGACACGAGCCTTTGTTCTGGTAATGACTCAGGGACCAAGCACCACTCAGAACGTCTCAAAAATAACCTGCCTGGAATGGCAGAGGAGCTGGATTAGCGTTTTGCAAATGCAAACTCGGCCCGACTCGCATGCATGCAGGCCGGTTTCCTAGGTGGGACATTTTCGCTGAACTTTCAGTGATGACAGGAGTGACAGAGCTCAGGAACATCATGCCTCACAAGGCACAGATTTGATCTGCTCCAAAGAGACGTAATATTTCCTCGCTTGAGTTTTGGATCCGCAGATGTTTCCATCACTAAAAGCTCTCATCCACAGAGGATTGGTTTAGTGCCTCGGATCGTCAGCACTCCCGTCGATGAAGAACAAGCAGACAAAGAGAAGACGGGAGAGGCGACAGACTGTATCGTGTTGCTCTAGTAAAGGAGACAGAATGTAGACACTGACAGACTTTCTGTTTAAGAGCAGAAAAGGTTCTGAACAGTGCATCAGGGAAAGCATTAATTTGAATGCTACCTCACAAATAAACATCAGGTAATGAGGAAGGTGTTAATCTCTTTTGTGCTTCAGTTCACTGAGAGTCAATAGCAGACTGATTAGTCAGTGACTAGGATTAGTCAAGAAGAAACTAAAATCACTAAATCAAGCTCTCAATTCTTGTTAAATAAAAAAAATCAAGTGCAATTTTTTAATTTATTTAACTGTAACACGTTATGAATATTTCTTAGAAATTAGATTTCCAAACAAAAAGTCTTATAAGGTTTGGATTATATACACTTGCATGTTTGCTAGATGTTACAGAAAAGAAAACTAAAGAGCCTTGAAATCTTTAAAACACAATTTTTAAACAACAGAAATATTATTCAATAGGTATAAAAATGTTCAAGAATTTATAACATATTTTGACTTAATAAAGTAGTACTGTATAAGGGAATTTAGCTGACAGGCAGTGGTGTTCAGTAACAAAGTAAATATAATTTGTGACTGTACTTTACCTTAGTACCAGGGGTGTTCAAGTCAAACCAGGACTTGTAATTCAATTTCTGGTGAATGAAGGTACAAAAGTGATGGACATTTACAGAAGTACAGTACGGTGATGAGACTCTTAGCCGCAGTAAAACATTCGAATGGTGTGAATATTTTAAAGACGTGCTGTAACTCCATGAATGATGATCCTGGCCGAGGTGGCTTATTTTCCTGCTATGTTCTTTCATTGATATTCTAATGTTAGCTTTCAGCAAACACATTGCAGACTGAAGATAGAAATAATTAAGGATTATTAGGAACACTATACTAATACAGTGTTTTACCCCCTTTTACCTTCAGAACTGCCTTAAATCTACGTGGCATTGATTCAACAAGATGCTGAAAAAGAAACGTTGGCCCATATTGATAGGAGAGCATCTTGCAGTTGATGGAGATTTGTGGGATGCACATCCAGGGCACGAAGCTCCCGTTCCACCACATCCCAAAGATGATCTATTGGGTTGAGATCTGGTGACTGTGGGGGCCATTTTAGTCCAGTGAACTCATTGTCATGTTCAAGAAACCAATTTGAAATGATTCGAGCTTTGTGACATTATCCTGCTGGAAGTAGCCATCAGAGGATGGGGACATGGTGGTCATAAAGGGATGGACATGGTCAGAAACAATGCTCAGGTAGGCCGTGGCATTTAAACGATGCCCAATTGGCACTAAGGGGCCTAAAGTGTGCCAAGAAAAGATCCCCCACACCATTACACCACCACCACCACCAGCCTGCACAGTGGTAACAAGGCATGATGGATCCATGTTCTCATTCTGTTTACGCCAAGTTCTGACTCTGCCATTTGAATGTCTCAACAGAAATCGAGACTCATCAGACCAGGCAACATTTTTTCAGTCTTCAACTGTCAAATTTTGGTGAGCTCGTGCAAATCGTAGCCTCTTTTTCCTATTTGTAGTGGAGATGAGTGGTACCCGGTTTGGTCTTCTGCTGTTGTAGCCCATCCCTCTCAAGGTTGTGCGCGTTGTAGCTTCACAGATGCTTTGCTGCAGACCTCGGTTGTAACGAGTGGAAATTTCAGTCAAAGTTGCTCTTCTATCAGCTTGAATCAGTCGGCCCATCCTCCTCTGACCTCTAGCATCAACAAGGCATTTTCGCCCACAGGACTGCCGCATACTGGATGTTTTTCCCTTTTCACATCAGTCTTTGTAAACCCTAGAAATGGTTGTGCGTGAAAATCCCAGTAACTGAGCAGATTGTGAAATACTCAGACCGGCCCGTCTGGCACCAACAACCATGTCACGCTCAAAACTGCTTAAATCACCTTTCTTTCCCATTCTGACATTCAGTTTGAAGTTCAGGAGATCTTGACCAGGACCACACCCCTAAATGCATTGAAGCAACTGCCATGTGATTGGTTGATTAGATAATTGCATTAATGAGTAATTGAACAGGTGTTCCTAATCATCCTTTAGGTGAGTATATATATATATATATATATATATATATATATATATATATATATATATATATAAATTTTTTAATATAAAACATTTATATAACATAATAATAATTTAATATATTAAAAAATTAAATGACTATTTTTTTATATAAAATAATTTGTTGAGAACAATAACAACATTTTAAAAGTATTTTAATGTTGTATCATGTAACCACTTATTGCACTCACCAAAATTAACAAAGCAGCATGGACATGACAAAAATCACATACACCTCAAATGGTGTAAAATAAGGTAAAACACATTTCAAGAGACATATAATTGCACTGATATGTCTAAATGTTTGCTCATTTATAACTCAGAATTTCGTTATGTTGCTCATATGTTCATAATAACTGGGTTATTCTGATTCATAGTAACATTAAGCCACATAATACTTTCTACATGCTCTTTTTTCTAAACCTCTTGCTGTACTAAATGTGATAATGAAACAAATGATAAATGACTGATAATTTACACACATGGTTTATTCCTTGTTATCTAGAGTAACCCTGAAAACTAAAAAACCAAACACTTTAAGTCACCAAACGTGTCGCTGCTGATCCAATACGTCGAAGTAATGCAAATTAGTTTCAATTCTTTAAGTCTTTGTAATGATCAGCTAAAAAGGATTAGCTCAGTAACTGCTGATGTCAGGAATAAAGTCCTTTATTTAATGTCAATGAGTAATAAGAATATATTGATTAAATTATCTGTAGGGGATATGCTGTATAAAATATTTTTCAGTTCAGCAGATAATAATAGAAAGTATTATTATTATGTTTTTTTAATTATGTTTCAATAAAAAAAAAAAAAAAACTGATTGAGTTCCAATCTTGGAAACAGTACGAGTAGAAACAGGGCTGCTCATTTAATTCGATTTTTAAAAATATAAAACAATAATAATGTTGTGAAGGTGCTGAAAATATACAGTATATCTGTAGATGTTCTTTATTATTATTATATTTTGTGGTATGAAAGTGTGAAGTGTGCTTTTGGCAGTGTGAATGTAAACTTGGAGTTTAGCCAGAGTTAAGACAAGAAGAATCGCATATCTGCTCCCTAAAAATAATACCAAGAACAACAACATCCCACATTCAGCTTGACTGCACCAGCCTTGGCTGGAATCTCGGCCCAAAAGCACTGAGTCATATCGGCGCCAGTGCAAAATGCATAACTACTGTAAAGTTACTGTATTCATCCCGGCAGTAATAAAAGTCACAGCCAGTACTGGGCTAATTCTGTTTGTTGAGTTTAATCTGCTCCAGAATTCAATGGCAACATAATTTACAGCCATGAAGATCAATAAAAATCTAAGCGATATTAAGGCAGTACATTTTACCGACGACAGTCTTACAGTTTCACATCAGCGTGTACACTCAGTTGCTTCCTTATAAAATACTTAACACATGCGACTCTTTCAGCTTCTAAATGGTTGTAATATTTCGACCAGTAATTCCAGGTCCTTCGTCTGAGTATAGGTGAAATCCTACATGTGTGTATGTATTTCTCTACATCCCTTGAATTATTATATTGTAGCGCTTCATTGTGAACATTTATTATCTTTTACCCGAAAACTCAGTCTCTTCAAAATGTGGAAAATAGTTATTTAGTCCAATCAGACCAAAATGTGTACTTGGCACAATGCTATGTTTGATGCAAACCCAATACAGCCACACAGCGAAACACGGTGGTGGCAGCATTAGAGACAAATGGTTGTGAGATCCGCTTTTTTTTGCGGATAGTAACCTGATGTAACTCAGTATATAGATGGTATGAGCCTGAAGGAAAGCCAAGCTGCAACCAGACTGCAACAAAGAAAATGTAATTTACCAGTTTGCTTGACATTAGTATGAACGTGATGCTCTATAATCTTTGAGCTGAATTGCCAATCTGTTATTTATTAATTGAAAGTGCCAGGACGCCATCCTGGACAATTCCGGCCAAACTTAACCGCTGGGATTAAGGTCAAGATAAGGGCCAATCCTAGAAGAAAACTTGCAAGAAAATTGAGACTTGGACAATAAAACTGAAAATAAAATAACCTCTTTAAAACTGAAACAAAAGAAATGGCCTAGTTAAAGCCCAGACCACGATCTGACTGAGAATCTTCATCAAGACTCTTCAGTAAGCTTGTTACAGAGCTGGAACAATTTTGTTATAAGAAGAATGAACAAATATATCAGGATCCAGATGTGAGAAGCTCTCCGCGATGTATACCTGCAGAAACACTTGCAATTTATTGACCTAAGAGGGGGGAATATCGGTCAGTGCAACCAATAAATGTATGCTTTCTTAAGCCTTTTGTGTCACAATGAAAAAAAAAAAAAAAAAAAACCCGCTACTGAGAATTTTCTCATTGGAATTACATTCATGTGCAAAATATGAAAAAGTTCAAGGGGACGCACACACTGTGCACATGGTGTGACTTGAAATTCAGATTAAAAACAAAAGTGAATCTGTTCTGTAGGATGTTTGTGAGAAGTGTTAGAAAAAAAAAGGAAAAAAAATGGGCTTTCTGTCTGTGGCCATCTGTCTTCCCATCTTCCCAGAATGCGAGCGCATAAACTACTAAATAAACTAAGGCATTCTTTGAAGGAAAGTATTTGAAGCAGGGTAAGATAGTAAGAGAAGAGATTTTTTAGCTAAACAATTAACAGGAAACTGTAAGAAATGAACCTACACATTACTAGGCAGGTCGTTTTAAAGTTATGGCTTATCAGTAAAGTGGTAATCGTGCCCTTGGAAATATTGCAACAGGCCAAATGGGGAAAGAAGCATGTGATGAGGTTGTCTATGAGTGCCTTCAAGCTGTCAGTGAGGTGAGCGGTGTGCTGAAGGTAGTGGAGGCATGAGTGGAATAGTGGAGGAAGGAGTAATGACTGGATTACGGTTTATTTGGGATCCTCATGGCCTGGAGGTAAACAATTCTTCAGCCTGGTAGTTCCGCATTTAATACTGCCGTACCGTCTGCTTGATGGCGGTCTGGTAAACAGTCTGTTTGCTGAGTGATTTAAAAAAAAAAAAAAACCTTCCTCAGACATCATGTAAGGAAGATGTCCTGCAAGGCTACAAGTTTGTTGCCAATAATGACTTCAGCTGCTCTCATGACTCTCCAGAGGGCCATGCGGGTGCAGACAGAGCAGCTGCCAAAGGAGACAGTCATGTACCCACTCAGGATGCTCTCTATTGTGCATTTGAAGATGTTTATCAGGATTTTGAATGGAAACTACATTTCCCAAAAGAAAATTTACCATATGTTTGCTATGATACAGTACAATACAATACACATTATAATATATCTTATTATTATTGTGGTTTCCTCAGACATTACCATGGTGACACCATAGGACCTTATAGAGTGCCAAGGTGGGTACTGTGGCATTTCGCTGGTTACCATGGGAGTACTATGGGATGTACCACAAAACGTTGGTGAATACCATGATCCTTGCTGGGTCGTGCAGTTGCAACCAAATTTCAGCAGGTACCTAATATGCTACAGTAGGTTTGTACAAACTGTACCACATTAGATATGCTAGTACATACAGTGAAACCTTGGATTACGAGCATAAGTCGTTCCGGAAGTGGGCTCATATTCCAGAACACTCGTAAACCAAATCTTATGGGAATTTTCCCATAAGAAATAATGAAAACTCAAATTATTCGTTCCACAACCCAAAAAAATTTATTCATAAAAATAATGAATACAAGATATGAAGTAAAAATAAAACAAATTAACCGGCATTTTACCTTAAAAAAAGGGGGGGAAAAATCCTGACAGATAAGTGATTCCGTTTGTGAGCGCAGGCGTTGTGTATTTGTGTGGGTGTGTGGGTGGAATTAGCCCCTTCCCTCGCCTCGTCTTACACAGTAAAACTCCTCCTCCCTCCCCCCACCTCGCTTTTTAAGTTTCACAACAAACACACACACAACGGAAACACTGTTTTAACAGGAAAAAAAAGAAATCTCTCGAATGACACTTGCGTGAGTGCATACTAATGGAATCACTGCTATAAAGTAAAAAACAAACAAACAAACGAACCAGCACTTTACCTTTGAAAAGAATCGCGACAGAGCAGAGTTTTTGTGTAGGGCAGTGTGCTTCTGTATGTGTGTATGAAGACCGGGGAGGGGGGTGTAAAGGCGAGAGAGTGTGTGTGTGTTGGTGTCAAATGACGCACGCGCACACACAGGAGACATGCTGAAACAGAGAGGGAGATGTTGATTATACCAGTAAGAGACGAGTACTAAGACCCAGCAGGGGAATCGATGACCCACAATTCCGCAGCGCAAGAGAGAAAAAAATCATTGGCTCAGTTGTGATCAGTTGTAAACCAAGACTTGCTCGTTTTTCAAGTCAAAATTTATTAAAAATCTTTGCTCATCTTGCGGAACACTCGTAAACCGTGTTACTCGCAATCCGAGGTTCCACTGTACTAGCCGTATGGTATAGTACAAGCAGTACCATACCATTGTATGTAATATATATTGAGAGTTCCAACATATGCTATGGTATTTAATTAAGGTACCATACTACTGTATATAACGGTGCTGTGGTAGCTCAGAGGGCTAAAGCAGTCAGTTAGTGATCGGAAGGTTAGCGGTTCAAGTCCCATCTCCACCAGGTTGCCATTGTCGGGCTCTTGAGCAAGGCCATTAACCCTATCTGCTTCAAGGGCGCTGTATCATGGCTGACCCTGTGCTCTGACCTCAGTTACACTGGGATATGAGAAGAAAGAATTTCACTGTGCGGTAATGTATACGTAACAAATAAAGACTTAATTAACTATAATTATTGACATTATAGTACAAAACACCTTTAACATATTTTTCACAGTAGTCTGGTACAGTATGTGTTGCATAGTACCATAATATGGGACATTGTAGAACCGTGCACCATACCATAGTAATTATTACCAAATGACCACAGTATGTATAATGGTAGAACCATGTACCATAGTGTGTTCCACTGTATATCAGCAAATACAGTAAGTACCAGGGTGCTGTATTCCATTTAAATTTTCTTATGGGTTCCTAAGCTTCCAGAGGAGGTAGAGGGCCTGACAATTAGATTTCACCACTGTCTTAATGTGAAGGGACCAGCATCAGGACCTGTCACCTTAATTTGCCTGGGTTGACTGCCCTGAAGGATCTGATCTCATCACATCACAGATATGGTTGTGTTTTAGTTTCCCTACAGGGAAGGTGATGCTTGCCTGAAACTGAGCACAGAAGGTCTTCGGGTCATTAGTTCCCCGTTGCAGATGTTCTCACCTTTGTCAGATCCATGATAGTTTGACACCACCATGTCTTTGGAGCATGTTTATGCATTTATGATGGTGCTCCCAATGCTCTCCTGCATCCCACCAGTTACCTGCAGTTTTAGGCTGAATTTCAAGCTCTAAGTTTAACCCAGTGTTTCTGGTTCCAGGAAGAATTTGATACAGATTTTTTTTTACTGATGTTTTGAGATTTTTCACATACTGATGTAATCAGTGACAGCTTTTGTGCATTCATTATTGTCTGTGTCTGAGGCATGTGAGAAAATCTGTCAATCAGTGGATTGGAAACAGTACTGAAGTGTGAAGATAGTTTCCTCCCTCCGCTGATAATAATTTCGATTGTGGGTTTCACCAGTGTTTGGTTTGAGGCGAAATGATGCAATTGTCTGACTATAAGTAGACCAAAGTTAGCAAAACTCAGGGAACAAGGGAATCAGGGGAAACATGAAGAAGAAAGAATTGTTTCTCAGTGTGAAATATCAAACTTCAGCACTGAAGGACCGCAGCAGTACTCCTGAGAGATGGTGCACAGAGGATCAGAGTATTCAAGAAAGTGCAAGCAGTCATAACTGAAAAAAAAGTGTAATAATGACACTTTCATGGGACTTGATTTTGTGTTCCTTGTGCTTACTTTTTGAGACCTTCCCATGATAAAGTGCGATTCAAAGCTTGAAAAGGTGAATATGCTGCCACTGATCAGTTGCTGGTGTGTAAATGGAGATACAACTATATTATTCACATAGAAAAAGAAGCTTTCATTTGCACTTGTTCATTTGTAACAGGACGCATGAAACGTAAGGAAGGTTATCCCTAGAGTGAAGCATAGTGGTGGAAGCATCATGGTTTCCAGCAACAATAAAAAAAAGCAGTGTTTTTTAAAAGACTTATAATTGGGCATGGGCAAAGTTTATACATACTGCATGTATGAAAGGCAGAGGTGAGAGGTAAATAAGTACATTTACCTTGTTACTGTACTTAAGTAAATATTTCACATATTATATATATATATATATACACAGTATATACTGTACTTTATTTGTACTTTTTATTTTTACTCCGCTCAAAAGTACAGCAAATATCAGTACTCCAATTTAAGTACATTTTTGCATGGTTCCATTTCCACCGTTACCTAACCCCAGTGGTGTGTAGTATTTTGATGTGAGAATTTTGCCACCGGTGGCTTAATGGTTAGCACTGTGGCCCCACACCTCCAGGGTTCAATTCCCACCTCAGGTGTGTATGGAGTTTGCACGCTCTCCCCGTGCTCGGTGGGTTTCCTCCCGGTACTCCAGTTTCCTCCGACAGTCCACAGACATGCAGATTAGACTAATTGGCGTTCCCAAATTGCCCGTAGTGTATGAATGAGCATGTGATTGGCACCACATCCTGGGCGGATCCCCGCCTCATGCCCCAAGGCCTTCTGGGATAGGCTCCAGGCCCCCTGCCAACCTGTAGACAGGATAAAGCGGTATAGATGATGAGTGAGAAGGATGAGTGAATTTTGCCACCGGCAGACTGTTATGCATAAATAAGCTGCTTTGAGAAATGCAATGACCATTGTTAAAATGCGCTATATAAATAAAACTGAATTGAATTGAATAATTACTTTTACTCAAGTACAGGATTTATTGTACTTTGCTCACCTTTGATGAAAGGCCTACTGTTAATCTTTCATTGCAGGGGAAATATTTGATATGAAAATGAAATACAAATGCAAATACGAGTTTTGAAAATTACTGTAAGCTCGTAAGAGAAATGTTAACAGATAGATAGAACGGTTTTCTGTCTGCCTTACAGTGTCTGTTTGTGTGTTCCCCAAATTGATACATTTATAAATTTCTTATCTCCTCACCTAATATCATGACCAGCCATCTTGGCGCAACCCACCGGTCACCCACTACAAGTGTCATAAAATAAGAAGTACCGGGGTTACACACATGTTACTTATCACGCGTGAACCTAAAGTTTTTCATTATTTCTGAGGGCAGATTTGCTTTCAGCGAAGGTCAGGGGACTGTTAAGGCAGCTGCTGTGCTTTGCACACTTATCACAGGGGGAGTATCCTGAGTGACACCTAATGCATTTTATATAAGCTTGTGCAGGTGCATCACACGCCACTACGCTAATGTAAAGGGAAAGTTGTTTCTGTTTAAACAGAAAGCTAGCCTTCGGAGTATTAACCTCTACCACCAAATATAACAGAAACTCAGACAAAGACATTGGCTTTGGGTCTCTGCTGCAAACCGTTGTTATTAAGAGCCGCTTACTAATTCCGCACAAGAATCACTAAACTGACCACAACTTCACTTAAACAGAGGAAACCACTCACAGCCGTAGTAACAGCCAACAACAGTCCTACTTTGAATTTGCATATTATTATGCACGTTGGCTCAGATTCAGATTCTGAAAGTTGATTCCAAGAATTATGTTAATATTTATACAAGGAAAGTAGTGTTCAGAATGGGCTTACACAGGTACGATGATTTCCTTTTCATATCTGGATCATTGAAGATCACATTTTTTCTTGCATAGAAGATTCTTTGCAGATAGGGAGCTCAATAATGTCTTTAGACCTCCTCCTTTAATCTCAAGCACTTATCCTAAAGACTAAAAAGACAAAAAAAATCAAAATATATAAAATGTGGCCTGAAGAAGCAGATGTTTAATGCAATACAATATAACAAAATCTGTTCTGCAGCTGAGTTCTTAAGACGTATTGTGAAACGCATTTTCCCATAGGAAATAATGTAAATGCAGATAATCCGTTCCAGCCACCCAAAAAATTACCAATATTTCCCAATTCACTACAATTATATTTTTCCTATCACATTTTTGCATGTAAAAAAAAAACAACTAGACAAGACATGTAGATGATGTAAAATATGAAATAAATAGACATTTAACCTAATTTAACCTTAATTTATTATTCCTCTTGGCACCGGCTGGTTTAAAATTGAAACTGAATGTGGCTCGGTTTTATTCTTGATGGCCTCCTTGATAGCATTCTTAGGACCCATAGTGCTATATCTTCATTAAATCTTGCATAAAAAAAATCCAGAAACAAAAAGTAAACGTTTCCGGCTTGGTGGCTAGGATGCCGAAAAGGCTTTGCATGCAGAGGCAAATATTTTAGTTCTTAAGATGAAAATTTGCAGGGCGGGTCATCCGTATGCTGAGGAACAACTGTAATATGATGATATGTTAAGTTAGCAAGTCTTTAAATAAAAATTTATAGAAAATTCTAAATTTAGGAAAATTAGAAAAAAAAGTCTTGTAACTATCACATTAATCACTCCAAATTCAGCAACTTAATCCAGCCTTTCTGGATCCAACAGTGTCTGTGAACTTCATACTTTTCCTTTCTTAAGGCAATACCATGCAAGAAAAAAGTCAGACATCACAATTTCATATAGCTTCATTTCATATAGAATTTCGTATACTGTATGTAATTTTCATATACATTACTTTCTTAATATAGAACTCACATCCTACATGCATTTAATCCAACTCTGAAAAAGGTTGAATTTCCTTAGATGGCTCCGATATCCACAGGGAAACGCCAAAAAACTACTTGGAATTGCATTTTTCACACTTTGCTCCAAAAGGACCTTGCCAACCTGGGTGATGTGGAGATGGAATAAAAAGTCAACATGAAGGGTTTGAGATAAAATCTCTCTCGCCAATACAAAAAAGCTGGACAAAAGTACCAATTACATAAATAATAAAAAAAAAAAGTTTTTTTTTTCATTTTTGAGACGTCCACCTGTTAGGGATTGGTCCCAATATCACACGCTCGCCTGTACACACTGTGTGGTGCCTCAGTTCAATTTCCGGGTCTTTTGTTTTCCGTGTGTTTTCCCAGGCTTAAAAGCAGCAGACAAAACATGTTTAAAAGCAGACTCAACACATGACTTCCTTCTTTGTCAGTCCTCAATATTTTATTTTGTCAAATAAACCAAAGCTACAACCAACCATGCCATCACTTTCTACACCTCCATCACTGCTGTGCTTTATTTATTTGTCCAGATTGGCTGGGTTGCCATCTCAACAGCAGCATCAAAGCAAGCCTAAAGCTAAAAAAAAAAAAAGTTCCTTTGCTTTCTTTTCAAACCCTTTACACTACTTTTAATTCTAACAAGATGACTAGTATTGTGAAATGTGATATATATACTGTATATATCTTTTTTTTTTAAATGGCAGTATTAAAAATACATAGGTTTAATAAATAGTTCTTTCTAGTGAAATTTCCCGGTGTATGAAGGTGTAAAACCAAGTGACATTTACAGAAGACTTCAAGCACAGCACGGTGATGAGACTCTTAGCTGCAGTAAAATATTTGAATAGTGCAAACGTTTAAAGGAGACCGTACGTCTGTGAACAATGATCTCAGCTGAGGTGGCGCGAAGCCCACTGCAGTCGTTCCTGTAAACATTCATCGAGTGGAACACCTGATCCATGAAAATCAACAGATAACTCTTGGAAGAGACGCATCCGTCTGTGGGAACTGTACACACAATTATTCACCAACACCACTTACACAATACAGGAACTCGGGAGAACTCGGGAGTTACTGTAGTGCCTCATCCCCCGTACAGTCCCGACCTCGCTCCAAGCCATTTCCACATGTTTGGGCCGTTAAAGGAGTTCCTGGGAGGCCGGCGTTTCAGACATGAAGCAGGCAGTCTATGAACTTTTTACCTTGATGGTTTATGAGCACTAGTGAAACACTGGGATAAGTGAGATTATACAGAGAAATAAAAGGGGTTGTTATTTGCAGAACTGTTTTTCTTCACAATCAAAAGTCCTGGATTGACCTGAACACTCCTTGTAATACATTCATACAGTAATATTCAGGGCCAGTGGGAACCATAGACGTGCAAATCAAATTTTCCCATCAACCAAACCAAATATTGAACCCAAGCCAACAGTTTAATAGCAGCCTGTGGCAAAATAGCGATTTTCACGAACTGAGCTCAGCTTACTGGCCTTTCTAGAACCTGGTCTCCCTCCTGTATCAGTGCTGGAAAGTTGCACGTTGAACAAACCAACGACGGCATGTCGGCTTCTTTTCAATACTTTTTCACAGAGGTTTGTTTTCACTCTTTGCACACCACAAGGCTTAACTTTAATATCCTTCCATAAAACAGTGACACACCTCCAGATCTTTATTATTTATGTATCTTTTGGACAATCGAGCGTTTTACAGCCAGATGCAGCATATTCCGTGCCTGCTTATTATATAATATTATATGATTGGCCAGCAATCACAACAGCGAATAAATAATATGTGCAGTGCATAGCATTGCTATTCATCGGAGACAAGATACTGTATAGGCTACAGTGGAAAACACTGTACATGTCCATATGTTAAATACTCACTCAGTCACTCATCATCTATACCGCTTAATCCTGTATGCAGGGTCGCGGGGGGCCTGGAGCCTATCCCAGGAGACTTAGGGCACTTGGACAGGGTGCCGATCCATCGCAGGGGACACAGACATACACACACGCTCACTCCAGGCAATTTCGGAACGCCAATTAACCTAAGCTACATGTTTTTGGACTGTGGGAGGAAACCGGAGTACCCGGAGGAAACCCACCAAGCACGGGGAGAACGTGCAAACTCCATGCACACAGAGATGGGAATCGAACCCGGACCCTGGAGGCTCAAGGCGACAGTGCTGACCACTACACCACCATGTTAACTGCACGATACAGAAATATATAATATGATATTATAATTGCTAGTTTGTCCTCAGATCTATGTGGTCCTGGTTGGTTATCTCGCCAGGAATCGAACCCAGGCCTCAGTTGTGAGAGCGTCAAACTAAAACCCTGCACCTTAGACCCGATTACTAACTACAAATACCTACAACTGTCTTCCCTTATATGGACAGTAACATGTACAAAAGTTAAGCACAAGCTTTGTACAATATACAGGCAAGAAACCTTAGCATAAGCTAACATGAACTATGGATATACGCTGAGCTGAGCGACATAAAGACTACAGGCGACACACGACAAACATTATACCAAGAAACATATCAAAGCCAGAGGTTAATTTGTAAGTTTTAATACATAAGAATGCAACATACAAAGAAAGTGACATTTACTAAACATGATAAGTAACATGATATACAATACAGTATGTACTGCAGTAGTATAATATTTGAAAGCGCATGTGCAGGAATTAAGCGGAGGTGAGTATAACAACATAAGTAGATAATGATAGTATGAGATAGGGGGCAGTGCTCAGAAGCTCATCAGAATAAGGCTCTGGGTTACTGATCGGAAGGTCAGCGGTTCAAGCCCCAACTCCACCAAGCTGTCGCTGTTGGTCTCTTGAGCAAGTGCCTTGACCTGTCTGCTCCATGGCTGACTCTGCGCTCTGTCTGACCCAGCCCCAAAGCGAAAATAAATAAATAAATCACTGTGCAGTAATGTACGAATATACCTTAATGTAGCTAAATATCTAAATATGATGTATTGTAGATGTCAGCTGTTATGGAAGGCAACAGTAGCACTGAGACAACATCGGATTTTATTGCTCCCGGTCGTGTTCCTGAGGGAAACAGTTCAAACAGTGAATGTCCATGGTGAGATATGTCAGAGATGATCTTACTTGCAAGTCTCTTGATTCGGGCAGAGTGCAGCAGCGGATGAGAGAGAGAGAGAGAGAGAGAGAGAGAGAGAGATCAAAACCAATGATTTTCTCAGCTGAGCAGATGATGCACTCAGTATCCTTTGAATGTCCTCTTTGGTAGCTCCATTGCACCAGACAGTGCTGGATGATGTGAGAATGGACTCTATAGTGGCAATATAGAAGGGGATCAGCACCGCCTGAGGCAGGTGAAGCTTCTTTAACATTCTCGGTAGACCTTGTTTAATAGTAGTGCATGTGTTCTGGTCCCACTTGTATCAAGGTACAAGTATCAAGCGAGATCGTGTCAAGGAACTTAAACGACTCTACAACTATTTCTGTGGTGGCCTTTATCATCTCTACATATCATATCATCTGGCCATTATCATCTTTACATTTACGCCATTTGGCAGACGCCTTTATCCAGAACGACTTAAGTTTTTTTTTATTATCAGATTATACATCTAAGCGGTTGAGGGGTAAATGGCCCAACAGTGGCAACTTGGTGGTGATGCTGGTGGTGTTTGATCCTGGGACCTTCCAATCAGTAGTCCAATACCGAGTTACCCCATCTCCCATCTCTGTTTCTTGTTGCTGTTATACCTGCAGTAAGATGTTAGCCATGCCGTTTTTTTGTCAGTATGCAGACTCGTCCTGGATCAAACCAGTGACAGAGATGTCATCTATAAACTTTAGGAGCTGAAAGTGGTGCAGCTGTTAGAACATATAGACAGTCTAGAGGATGAGAGTAAGCATACAGCCCTGTTGTGCACCGGTACTGATGTCTTGAAGAGTTCAAGGTATGCTTTCCTAGCCTCACACACTGTCAGGCCTCCTGTCTTTCGAAAAGTTAGTGACCCATAGAAAGAAAGATTCAGCTGGGAAAGCTTGGTGTGGAGTAGGTCTGGCACAATGGTATTAAATGCAGAGCTAAAGTCAATAGCCAGGATCTAAGCATCTTGACTGTCTAGGTGTTGAAGGATTAAATGCAGGCCTAAAATCAGGGCATGATGAGTAGTGCAGTGTAGTCCTTCATCAATAACATCAATGAAGTGTAACTTCTCATGCCATTGTCGTATAAGGTTTTGGTTTTCAGTGCAGCAGGTTATCTATGTGTAACTAATTAAAAGTGAAAGAATTTAGATAGAGTATGTTGCATTTTTTCCACATCCACTCAATATTGCATTTTTTTTTTTTTTTTAAATACTGAATTTCCTTCCTTGTATTCACATGTTACTGTGTGTAAAATGCCATCATCAGTTTTGTGCATATCAGATGAGGACATGAAATGTTCTCCCAACTTCATTGTCTATAATTCGTTTGCCAAATGTTTTCCTGGTTGAAGTCATTGATTAAATTTATAATATTCAGCTCTGTGTTTCAGGAGGATACACTCTACATTAGATAGAATCACTACAGCATATTTAATCTATCACATCCTGGCAATGTCGCCAGGTCACCTAGCATACAGAAAAAAAAAAACTCTGGAAGCATATGGACTTTGCTAATACCAAGAATTATAAAGTAGAGGCGTGAACAGGAACAAATCACTGCCCTAATCGCTGATCTGATGCATTTGTCATAATAAAGCTATTATTATGACAATTTCACTGATACAGATTATAAATGGGCTGAATTTAGATGAACAGGAAAAGAGCCAGTGGCTGAGTGTTATAATGCTGTTGCTGGAACAGAATCAGCTTGATCATTTAACGACGATGCCAAATATATGCATCTATGCCTGGATCACAGCTGTGCTCATCCTGACCTATCATATTCATCAATCAGCCTAACAAACGTTTAAAAAAAAAAAAAACAATTTAAACATGTTTACATAGAGGGAAAAACCTGCAATTAAGCATAAATGTTTCGGTTTGGCACAACAGATAAATGAGAATTTGCTGGCCACATTAGAGGTTAACATCTATGGAACAAAACATTTTTTTTTTCCCCCCGAAAATATTGATGTAGATGTTAATTGTGAACACTGCCTGATTTCAGATTATGTAAAAATCTACACTAGCTACTTCCACAGGCTGAACTATAGAAAGTGCTGTACAATTTTTTGACTAAACAGCAGACTTTTGGCTGGTGACTTGTGTGGGCAGAGTTAAATGTGGAGGAGATGCATCTTAATTGGACACACTTGTCATGGGTAAAGTTCTAAACAACAGTTAATGTGAGCAAAATAAGTACTCGGTCAGCTTAATCATCGAAAAACCTAACAGGAGAGCACATCCAACTTATTAAAGCATTGTCAGTATGTAATTACTTCAAACTAAAATGCAAAATAATAGGACGTGCTGGAGCGAATGCTATTTGATAAGCTGCCAAATACCGAGTCTGGAAAACATACTGTTAAAGTGAACCTTTAAGAACGAGTTCGCACTGCATTTAAGCTTGACCCTATACTGAATGTGGGGAAAGTTCTGCACTTATGATTTAATGGATCATCTTATTTTAAAATCTGCCAAATAATGAGCGTGGAAGCTATATACACTGATCTGCCATAACATTATGACCAACTGGATAATATTGAGTAATATTGCCTCTTTGGACAACACTGCCCGGCCTTCACTCCCATGTGCATTAGTGAGCCTTGGCTACTCATGATCCTGGTAATTTTTGGTATGTCCTGACACCTCCGCAGACCGGGAACACCACACAAGAGCTACAGTTTTGGAGTCTTCCAGCCATCACAATCTGGCATTTATCAAAATCACTTAAATACTTATACTTGCCCATTTTTTTTCTGCTTCCAACACATCGACTTCAGGAAAAAGGGTTAACTTACTATATCCGCCTGACTTCTAGCCATCATTGTAACGAGATATTGAAAACGTAGCAACTGTGAAAAGGGCCAGATTCTGATGGCTAGACACCTGGGTCAGAGGAACTCCAAAACTGCAGCTCTTGTGGAATGTTCCCAGGCTACAGTGGTCAGGACATACCAAATGTGATCCAAGGAAGGAAAACCGGCGAACTGGCAACAGGGTCATGGGTGGCCAAGGCTCACTGATGCACATGGAGAGTGAAGGCTGGGAACACCGTGTAGTCCGATTCAAGAAGTGCTACTGTAGCTCAAATTGATGGAAAGGTTAATGCTGGTTCAAACAGAGAGGAGTCAGGACACACAGGTCATTGGTGGCACATTGGTGGCATAGTACAGGCCAAAAGTCTGGACACACATTGTCATTCAAAGAGTTTTCTTTATTGAGTTCTTTCTTGTGTTCTTTAGCCCAAACGCGTCTCTTCTGCTTGTCGCCTGTCCTTAGCAGTGGTTTCCTAGCAGATCTTCTACCATGAAGGCCTGATTCACACAGTCTCCTCTTAACAGTTGTTCTAGAGACGTGTCTGCTGCTAGAACTCTGTGTGGCATTGACCTGCTCTCTGATCTGAGCTGCTGTTAACCTGCGATTTCTGAGGCTGGTGACTCGGATGAACTTATCCTCCGCAGCAGAGGCGACTATCGGTCTTCCTTTCCTGGGCCGGTCCGCATGTGAGCCAGTTTCTTTGTAGCGCTTGATGCTTTTTGTCACTGCACTTGGGGACACTTTCAAAGTTTTCCCAATTTTTCGGACTGACTGACCTTCATTTCTTAAAGTAATGATGGCCGCTCGTTTTTTTTCTTTACTTAGCTGCTTTTTTCTTGCCATAATACAAATTCAAACTTTTGGTCTGTACTGTATATATACAGTATATATGATGTATATAAACTGCATGTATAGTTTCTTTCTCAGACTTATACTTGTTCCTCACATTACCAAAGGACACACAAGCACACATATTTTCCTCCGCTGCCAGAAAGAGCAAGCCAGCATAGCGCTACGGTCCAGGACCTTGTTGAACCCCTGTGCTGTTTTTGGGACAGCAATTTGGCTTGAAGTGATGCTATTTGATTTCAAACACCTTGACAAGGAGCATGCATTAATTTATAACTAATCTTTCTTTAATGACAAAATCAGAGCATTAAAAAAAATTGGTCTGGCTCCTTGGCAGAGATGCTTTGCCTGGAGACTTTTCAGTATTTAATTGAACTTAAGGCCTGACTCAGGGGAGGAAATGTTCTCACTGCTTCTTTTATTACATTTCAAAGAGTCACTTATAAAACTTGAAGTGAAGGCACAAATTAAAGGAAAAACGGTTTTAGCATTATAAATCAAAGCTGGAATGCACACAAATTGTGCTAGCTAATGACATTTTCAGCGCTATTTGCTATTCGCGAAATTGCTAAAGGTTTGGTTTTGCTAGGGAGACATGCTAGCGCCGCTGCTTGCTCTTTTTAATGCGGTGTAACTTTTTTTCTTCCCCTGTCCAGTTAGAAAGGTGCAGTAAGTGTATATAACAACAGTTTCTACATCCTGTCAACCTCTCAATAAATGTAGTGTATAGAGTCAAAAAAACAAACAAACAAACAAAAAAAAAAACGAGGTTTGGAATAAAGAAAGATGGTAGCAGAGATAGTTGGTATACTCTGGTGAGTATGTGTTAGCTGGTGCTTGCACTGCTAATTTGCTGATTGCGATTCCAAGAAGCAAATAACCAACTCTCAAATGGATTAGTGTGTTTATTTATTTAACAATTCGGAAGAAATTTAGCGATTTAGGCATATGGTGTGGTGCCTCTGGTGAGTGTAGCTAGTACGGTTAGCTCAGACTGCTAATACAAAACTTGGCAAATAATATAATTCAAATAACCAATCTTTCACTTTATTGAAGGAATTAAATACATTTTGTGCAAAAGCAAGCCAAAGCAAGTCTTTTTTTTTTAAAAACACATGTGGTTTGTCACCCGAAGTTAAAATGATTGATGACATTTCCACAAGCTATAAGAATAGTGCTTGCAAGAGGTCATTAATTAAAAACTAAAAAATCATGCCAGTTGCGTACTCTCAGCTTAACTTACACTTGGTATAACTGTTGATTTTTCCTGGAAATCATGGGTCATGAGCCGTACTCAGAAGTTCACACACTTATGAGGCAAAGTGTGCAGTAGATGTACATAAATATGTTCATTCTGACAGTTATGGTTAAACCATAATGACCATCTACAGGACCAAACCAAAGTAATGATGCTTATGAGCAGGTCAAGCAAAAATAAATAAATGAATGAGAACAGGACAAAAAATATAATAAATCATTCAGCGTCTGTAATTATGGGTCCTTGTATTTTTAAGTTATTATTTCCCAGGCTACAATCACGGCAGCTCATTTTTTCTTTTCCCTTTTGTCTACAGTGAAATTTGTACTGGAGTATCCACTGACTGACTCACTGACTCACTGCCTGTCCTGGAAAATGGTCAAATACATGCGGCGTTCAGGTCAAACTAGAACTTTTTTTGATTTCTGAGAGTAAAAACTCCCTTTATTTCTCTATACACTTATCCCAGCGTGTCACTAGTGCTTGGACACCATCAAGGTAGAAAGTTTTCTCCTTTAACATGTGATAACTGACAGCAGAGTTCCTGTAATGTGCAAGTGGTGTTGGTGAATTATTATGATGGTGTTTGTACCACTCCCACATACAGATGCGTCTCTTTCTAGACTTTATGCGTCGATTTTCAAGGATCAGGAATTCCACAGGAGCGGCCTCTGAGCCACCTCGGCCAGGATCGTCATTCACATACATTTTATGTGTCATCCTTTAATACATTTAAACCATGTTTTTCTTCATTCACCAGATATTTCATCGCAAGTCCCGGTGTCACTCGAATATTTGATTCATTTTGTTTTGTCTTGTCATAATAGACATATTAAAAATGTTCTGAGCTTGAAGTGTTCGATTTCACCATCAATTAAATGCTTATAAAGTCATTACAGACACGTGACCACATTTCAGACTAGCAGATCATATCTAACATAAATGTAATTTTTTATAATTTTTTTTTTCATTATTTATTCGTTCTAAATAAATATTTTAAGTAAATTCATAATCATTATCTTAGGATGTATAGTGGTAGTATTAGAGTCTCTAAAGCGACACTGGATTGACACTGACTGATCGATAAAGTCCTGCTTCCGTGTCATTCATAAGAAACCGCTCCATCCAGTTGACTGACAGTCGGGCCTGTGAGGGAAAAGTGGCGAGACACTGCATCTCGTTCTGTCGCCTCCTTCGATTTCATAAAATAGGAGCGGCAGGACCACGGTGTCTCCTCAGCACCCAGCAACATGATGACACTCCCAGAAACAGCAAAGCTCGCTGGGGTAAATCGGGAGACTCGGAGCCTGAGATAAGGATAGCTCGACCTGGAGAACTGACAAGATTTCAATGAATTCGGGGAAAGTAATAGCTGGATGTGTGTGTTTTTTTTTTTTTTTGGTGGAATTAGGAACATATTTCAAACGAGTGATTCTTACAGCATTGCAAAGCACGGTGTTGTAGAAAAAGCTCCATTGCTGTTTGTTATGAAAGGTTATCCAATTAAACGCAGATGTCCATTTGTTTCCGCAGCAGAACACACAACCTCACAGGAATAATGAAAATACATCACCGACTAACATAACTAATCTGGGAATTGCTAAGCACCTCGCAAATATTTCAATCTAAAGATTTTTACTGTTGTATAGAGGTTTCCTTTATAGGTGTAATATTTCTCTCTGTTATGATACACTGTCATGCAGATATATTGTAACGACCCAATTAGGAATATCAGCGTCTCATCATGAATACATAATGAAGATCAGGAGGATGAGGCGGTGCTTTAGTTGTTAGTTACATTATTTGATATTTGCATTAGGGCACAATGGAACCTCCTTTGTTGCTGCTGGAAGGAGTTTCTGCGTTTCCAGAAGAATAAACAATTGCGGCTTGCAAGAAAAAAAATAAATAAATCAAAGCCAATGTTTGAAGATAATGAAATCATAAAGTTATTCTCGACTTTTTATGAAAGCATCATGTTGACCCAGTTTGATGAAGCCAAAGACTTTCTATGAGACCACGTGCTGCACGTTTATCCCACGCAGCCCGTCCCTTTGCAGAAGGGGGGGGAATAAAGAATCTGACTGGTTTTTAAACCAGCAAAAGGTTTTTCCCGTTTTCACAGCTGGATGTATGAAGGCGGATTTGGATCCGCAAGGACAAAAGAGGCAGAAATGGCAGCACTCAGACTCCCGCGCTCTCTGATGTGCTCTTCAGAAGGCTGCACCATCTCCTCACGGCGCGCTCGCACTGAGCTCGCCTCAGAAACAGATGGTAACACACACGTGCTAATGTGTCTGTATGTGTTTGAGATATCCTCAGACCCTAGAGCAAAGCGAATGTGCGGCTGGTGACAAAAGGCGTTTTCAGATTAGCTTTTTTTTTTTTTTTTTTTTTTTCCAACGTGAGTGCTCCGCCGCGCCCACGACGCGACTGTCAAACAAAGCAGCTCGCATAAATGTATTTCGCCTCGTGGGCTGTTGACTTTAAATGGAAGCAGATAGAGTCCTCTGATCAAAAGCAATCATTTACTTTGTGTTCGCTGCAATTTGGATTTAATTAAGGGGTACTAATACAGACTTAAACACTTTTTTGCTGTTTAAAAGGCCCCTAGCATTACACACACACACACACACACACACACACACACACACACACACACACACACACACACACACACACACACACACACACACACACGAGACTTCACATATGTTTGGTGTAGCTACTGGAGTGCAGAATTGATCACAGGAACAGTGAGATTGAACAGATTGAACAGATCTGGTGAGATTGAAAGCACATGGATGGTGAGGGATGCAGGATTGATGTTGAGTAAAGTTTAATTTATAAAAAGCTTTTCAAAGTAAATTCATTAAAATGGGATGACAAAAAATGAGAGGGTGGTGCAATTGTTTTATACATTGTACCTATTGCCTTGCCAGGTTTTGGAAATAGTTTTGCAAATTGTTTCTTTTCTTTTCTTTTTTTTTTGTTGCAAATACCAGTTTTGGTCGTGCAAGGAAATCCACTCTCTCATCATCCTGTAACTGGGGCGGGACGGGCCTGGAGCCTATCCTAGGAGACTAAGGGCACGAGACAAGGTACACCCTGGAGGTGGTGCCAATTCACACACATTCACACTCATTCACACACTACTGCCAATTTGGGAATGCCAATTAGCCTAATCTGCAGGTCTTTGGACTGTGGGATGAAACACACAAAGCACATGCAAACTCCATGCACACAGGCCCGAGGTGGGAATCGAACCCGCGGGAATGAAACCTGGTGGTGCAAGGCAACAGTGCCAACCACTATGCCAACGTGCCGTCTGCAAGGAAATAAAATTGGAGAAATTGTAAGAGTGCACCAGGAATACAATGCTGAGGGGGTTTGTTGGTTCAAGAACTCATAATATAGACAATACATAGTGTCCAAAAAGCCAGGGACCAAATAGAGTTTTTTAATGTATTATTTATAGCATGTGTTCACTATTGGAATGGTAGTTTAGTGGTCAGCACTTTCCAAATCCACCCTCCAGGGTTGGGTGTTGAAATCACGCCCCCAGTTTGTACAGTATGTTCTGCCTAAGCTTGTTGGGTTTCATCCATAGTCCAAAGACATGCAGTTCCAAATTGCAGCCTTTAGTGTATGATGGTGTGTGTAAGTGTGTGTGCATTCGCCCTGTCATGAGTCGGCACCCCAACACAGGATAAGCGGGATAGACAATGGATCCATGGAGGCCCAACCCAGCAACCCACAGCACCCAAAGGATGAATCACACCCAACCAGGTCATGTGGATTTTTGTCCCGAACGGCCAGAGCTGCTCCGGGGGCACAAGGGAAATCCACACAATATTGAGTTTAAATATTTCACATTTTAATGCTATGGCTGTCAATCCTACCAAGTTTTGGGCAACAGATTACTTTCTACACATGTTCACAATGCGAAGATTTTTTTTTTTGTCTATAACTTTTATGCAGCAGTTTGACACAGAAATTTCTTATCAAAACTATCCATTAAAAGTTCTGAATATCATGAGAAATGTACGAATTGTTTAGGAAATTAACATGATGACAAAGTGCAGAGAATGTGAATGTATGCAGGTATCATACAACACCGTATATATACAGTACATTGTGTAGGGTGTGTAACCAGTTTAGTAAATAGCTTATAGACTTATACAGTACAGACCAAAAGTTTGGACACACCTTCTCATTTAAAGAGGTTGAATTTGTATTATGGCAAAAAAAAAAAGCAGCTAAGTGAAGAAAAACGAGTGGCATCATTACTTTAAGAAATGAAGGTCAGTCAGTCGGAAAAATTGGGAAAACTTTGAAAGTGTCCCCAAGTGCAGTCACAAAAAGCATCAAGCGCTACAAAGAAACTGGCTGACATGCGGACCGGCCCAGGAAAGGAAGACCGAGAGTCGCCTCTGCTGCGGAGGATAAGTTCATCCGAGTCACCAGCCTCAGAAATCGCAGGTTAACAGCAGCTCAGATCAGAGAGCAGGTCAATGCCACACAGAGTTCTAGCAGCAGACACGTCTCTAGAACAACTGTTAAGAGGAGACTGTGTGAATCAGGCCTTCATGATAGAATATCTGCTGGGAAACCACTGCTAAGGACAGGCAACAAGCAGAAGAGACGCGTTTGGGCTAAAGAACACAAGAAAGAACACAATACAGAAAACTCGCTGAATGAGAAGGGGTGTACAAACTTTTGGTCTGTACTGTATATACAAAATAGCTTGATCTAGCACTTCCTCTTATATTATGTTAAATTACGTTAAATGCACTTAATTGTGCACTGAATACTCAACCAACATGTTCATAAAATGTAAACTATATTATTGTCAAATAATAAAAAGTCTGTTTGTTCTGTGTACTCTAGGTGTGAAATTTCATGTACCTTGAACGATTTTTCCAGTCACACACACCTCACACCCAGACACAAATCCCTGTAAAGCCACGCAGGTCAAGAGAGCATGAGCCCGGAAGACAAATCCACTTTTCAGACCTGACAGGAAGCTTCTGAGTGTTTACGTCTACAGCTAACAGACACAGACCAATAGACAAACATCAGACTTTGATTCTGTTCCAAAAGAGCAGCCATTTTCTTTTTGTTCCTTTTGTTGTGGTCGTTGGGATACATAGGGTCAAACCTACAGACTTCCAAGGAGACGCCATAAAACAAGGTACTGCTCCTTTTTATTGCATTTTTCATCAAAATGTCACAGTTTTCAAAGACTACAGGTGACTTTTAAAGGATAAACAGTGAAGTTTTCATTAAAGTAAATGTGAGGAAGAAGAACAGAAACGGCGCCCATCAATCATTGATGGGATTTTTTTCCCCCCATTTTGCTCAGCCTACAGTACACAGGATCATGATGGGATGATCTCCATGGCAGCGAAACAGGAAACAGTGTGTAAAAAACAATGGATGCAATAACCACAAAAAAAAAAAAAAAAAAAACACAACAAGAACTTCATAAATAGTGTAAAAGCAGCTCAGTGCTAGATTCAATGAATTTTAGTGAATTGATTTCACCCCAGCCTTGTGCTTTAAGTTGCCTGGGATGGGCTCCAGACTCCCGCATGCCACAACACAGGATAAGTGGTATAGACAATAGATCTATGAAGGAATCATTGATTCATGACAATATTCATAGTAAACCAGGAGTGTTGGTTGTATTCAGAAATGGTTTTGATTCGCCTTTACGATGATGAAAAATACTATCTATAAGTCAAAGCAGGACTTTTGATTGTGCACACTTATGAGAATAACAACTCCCTTACTTTCTCTATATAATCCCCTGCTACAGTAATGCAATAATCCCAGAGTTTCACTAGTGCCTGGATACCATCACGGTACAGTAGAAAGCTTTCTTATTATTGGATTGTCTGCTTCACGACTGAAACTCTGGCCTCCCAGGAACTCCCTAAATGACCCAAACATGTCACATCAAGGTTTACAAGCGTCTTTACCATCTTAGATACGTGAAGGATTAACCTCCAAGATGCTCAGCAACTTTTATACCTGTATCACCGAGAGCATCCTGATGGGAAGCCTCACAAGATATGTGGGCTCTCCAGAGGGTGATGCAATCATTTGGCAACTGAGAAATTATCAGCTTGGAATCTACAGCATCTACAGTGCTGGAAGATAGTGGAGGACCTCAGCCATCCAAAGAATGGACAAAGAAGCCTATCTTTTGTGGTCAAGGAAGAACTTCTGCCAAGAGAAAGAGAATAAGGAAGAGCTTCCTCATGCGGAGACTCAGGCAAAGACAACCACGAGCACTTCCTCACTTTTCAAGTTCAGTTGTAAGTGAACTTACGGTTTTCCCCTATAGGGGTACAGGCAATTCAATATAACATGAAAAACAAAGGACACTTAAAAAATCAGCAATTAAAAAGCTCACATATAAATAAAACGACAAAAATCGACATAATAGGAATCTAGTAACTTACTAGTCGATTGTTGCATGAATTCTTTTGTGATACATTAAAATAGCACTTGATCCAGCACATTAAGGGTATTAAAGAAAAACATATAGAGTTGTTGGTATCGAAATACATTCAAATCCAGAACGTTTGTAGGTAAGGGAAAGGAAACCTGCAGCATACTGTGGCAGCTCAAATCCCAAATCCCAGATGTGCCATGTAGGATGCAGCTGGTTATGTTCCTATTAGGGAGACATGAGAGACAGTGAAATGTTACAGACAAGTGATTAGTGTTCTGGTTTAGTGCTACATGTCTGGTGGTTTGGGGGTAAAACAGGAGTGTTGGTGCACCCAGGACGTTTTTTTTGTAAATGAAAAAAGAAATGTAGGCGTGTAATTGCTTACGAGCAAGTTGTACCTAAATTTAAAACAATGAAGCTATGTTTAGAATTAAGTTCCTGGACTTTTGTATTATGTTTGTTAGTCCGAACCTGTAGGTGACATGCCACTTACATTTGACGAAACAGGTACAAACGGACGAAGGTTTCATTTGCCGCGTCCTGCCAATGTGACTTTGATGAATGACCAATAGTTAGCCAATCCTTATAGGTTTAAATTGACTGTAATCAAGATGAATGTTGCTTGCACGGCCCAATTATATCCAAGTCCTCTCACTGGTTAAGATTCTTATGCTTTACTACAAGAACGATCAATAAGTTATTTATTGTTTTTTTTCCCCATCTTATTGTGTGGGTTGTAGCTTCTATCATGGAGCTACAGTAAGGATGCTGAGACACGCCCAGTGGAGTATCGATTCCAGCTTTCCTTTAATGACTAGACGCTCCAGTTTGGTAGCTAATGTTAAAAAAATATATAAAAACACACTGCTCAACTTTCAGGCTTAGCAATCAGGCTTATCAAAATCCTATCATCACCTGGGGGGTTGGGTACAGGATCCATTGTTCTTTGTTTTCTACTGTATGTTTTCACATTCATATGCATTCTTTTAAGAATTAAAAGACAACTTAAGGACTTTTGATGTGTACTCTAATTTCCTCCCATAGTCCAAAGCTAACCTGGTGTGAGTGTTGATCGGAAGTCCTACCACGGTCGTACAACATGGTTCTTCCCATACATTGGTCACCAGTGGCCTCCACAGTCATTCGTCAGACTACAGAGGCTCCTAGATGGATGGATGTACAGTACAATCCATGTAAATCTATCATAATATCATATTATTACAATATATATCAAGAGGAGGTTCGCTACAGTATAATGACCTCCTGGTGTAAATATGGAAAGTAAATAAAAACTAACATGCACACTTGTACAAGGTAAGTTCACGATCCCAACATTTCCATGTCATTTTCACAAAGTATCAACATGGCTTTCGTTCATGCCTTGGAAAGAAAGATGCTAAATTGCTTTATTTTATCGTACTGCTGAAATCTCAATTGTGATTAGTCAGATGGTGTTGATCTGACTGTAATTTAATGCACAAGGCAGATCACGGGTTTATTTTAATGCACATGTTCAAGGATTGCATAAAGGAAGTGTTTAAGAGCTTTACTTAGAATCTTTAGTGAAGTTTTAAGCATTTTAAAGTGTAGAGTTTCCAGTATCAGTGCTTTGTAGCAGTCAGAGATAAGGCTGTAGCATTTTATGCGTTTATTTTAAAAATGCGACGTTTACATTGCTTTTTTTTCTTTTGTTGTTGTGTTATTGTTTAATAACAACAACAACAACAACAACAACAACAACAACAATAATAATAATAATAATAATAAAATCCAGACCAGTAGGTGATTAAGGGTGGAGTTTTAGGGTGGCAAATTGTCTGTTCTTTGTGTCAGTCTGCATCAGAATTTGTCAGTGATTGGCTGATTTTTTCCTAAGCAGACTTTCTTTGCTATTTTTACTCTTTTCACTCCTTTGTAACTGTTTTTAGGAGAATGATAATGAAGTCAGTAGTGATATTCAGGCTGTATTGTGTAGGGCTTTTAACAATTGTCATTGTCACAAAGCAGCTTTACACAATCAAAAGAAAATTATCCTGTTCCTGAGTCTAGTCAAATTTATCTACAATTTCTTAAAATAACTACCAACCAAATATAAGATTATTAAGCTTCTAGTCATCTTTTACCAACATTTTAAGCTACAATTTCTCATTTTATTGGCAGATAATTTTAGCTTTTTTCAAGGAATGATTTCCTGAAAGTAGCAAAATTATCTGCAAATAGAACAAGAAAGTTTTATTTAAAAACTTTGCAAAATTTGTTTACAAATGAGCTATAAATGTCTTATATTTACTTTGTTGTAACTGTGTTGAAAAAAATGATAGAAATTTAACTAGGGTCAATATATTTTACTTGATTTTATTTTTGCAGTGCTGATCTTGAACCAGTTTTGCCCTCCCTTGGTTTATTTATCAGTGAAATGTTTTCGAAGTAACATTATACACTGATTAGCCATAACATTGACACCACCACCGGGTGCAATCAGCAATCATGTACCAGTAAACCAGTGACAGGATCATGGGTACCTGAGGTTCACCCAGGCCTGTGAAGGCCAAAAGTCAGACCCTTCAGCCTAATCCCACAGAAAAGCCAATGCAGAGCAAATCTCAGACACAGTTCACACGGTGCCCAGCAGGCAAAGAGCCCAAGGCTTCTGACCCGGCCTTCAAACGTCCCAGATCTCAATCCAGTCAAGCACCCATAGGATGCACCAGAAAACAACTTTATAGTCCAATCCATAGAGGCCCCACCCCACAACCCACAGCACCGTAAGCATCCACTGCCAACATCCTGGTGCTAGACATCAAAGCACACCCCCAGCGGCCCCGCAGAGCCGCGCACCCAGCGGCCAGAGCTGCCCTGTGGTGCAATGGGAACCCGAAACCTTGGTGGTTTTATTGTTATGGCTGATTAGGGTATACTCCGGTAACATTGTCGAACGCTTCATCCCTGTTTTACAATCATAATTGGACAACAAGTCTTCAGATTTTGCCTATACAGAAAACTAAATAAATACCTTAATGCATGCACAATTCCTTTTATATACATATTATATACTGTATGTGCATATCAGTGTGTGGTAACCTACACTCAGAACCAGCTAGATGTTAATACTTTTCATAGATAGATGGATTGTTCAGACTAATGGATGATAATTCAAGCTTCTAAAAGCATTCGTTATGTAAGTTTTAACCTGCCCTAATTTTTTGGACCTAACAGTAAAACAGTAAAGTTTTACTCTATATAGAAGAGCACACTTCTACTTCTACAGAATCAATCAATCTGCATTTGATTTAATAGTGAAATATAGACCACATTTTCAGCCAAGACTCTAATGCCAACTGTAATCAATTCAGGCAAAACAAGGCATGATACCTAATACATTAATAATGAAGGAATATCGGTGATGAATTTAAACAGGTCACACACACACACACACACACACACACACACACACACACACACACACACACACACACACACACACTAAGGTGTGATCAATCTCATGAATCCAGCTACAGATGACAGGGTATAATTTTCCCAACAATATAAATAGATTAGCGTGCAACCCCATCTGCAGGGAGCAGCGCAACAATATCGGTGTCGACTCGCGGGACTCAGACCCCAGCTTGAAAACACATGAGCCAAGGCTGTGATATTGACCTGTGTGTGTGTGTGTCTGTGTGTGTCTGTGTGTCACTGTCTCACTTGTCAGAACAAAATAACCTCATCACATGGTAAGGCTCAGGCCTGGCTCCCTCAGATGTGGAACTCATTACAGTGCTGCCAGATTCGGAGTGAGTGTGTGTGTGTGTGTGTGTGTGTGTGTGTGTGTGTGTGGGACTGCTCACTTACATATTAATCTTGTGAAATGTTACTACTCTACTGTATATATATATATATATATTATATATATATATACAGTATACAGTGGAACCTTGGATTACGAGCATAATTCGTTCCAGAAGTGGGCTCGTATTCCAAAACACTCGTAAACCAAATCATCATTTCCCATAAGAAATGAAAAAAATAAAGGAGAGAGTGACGCTCGGTGTCAAAATAAGAGTCGCATGTGTGATACATGATACTCGGCACTCGTAAACTAATACTTGCTTGGTTTCCGAATAAAAATGTATTAAAAATCTTTGCTCGGTTTGCGGAACACTCGTAAACCACATTACTCGCAATCTGAGGTTCCACTGTAGTATATATAGTATAGTATATATATACTGTATGTGTATATATACAGTACATATATAATATATATATATACTTTATTTTGCTGCAGCAGAACCCTAACACACACACACACACACACACACACACACACACACACATTATAGTGTTATAATTTATAATTCATTTAAGAACAACATACTGTTCATTACTGTATCAAATGTTACAAAATGCTCTATTTTAAATAACAGCCATCGTCTAAGTCTTTCTTGGAATAAATGAAGCATTCATCACAAAAGTCTGTTACTATAAAAGACCTCAGAAATTTGAACAAGTGCATTAATTATTTGTAATTATGAGAGCACTGCAGGAATAAGAAAGCGAATGAACAAAGTAAATGTGTTTCATACGCTTTACCAGTGGGATGTGGTTGTCAAGAAGACGCAGGTGTACAAAGCCATAAATATTGAGCAGCCAGTCAATATTCGCTGCACCTTCCCGCTCTGAGCTACATACTGTACCCTATATTTACATAGCAACACCATGGAGTACAAGCTGACACATAAAAAAATGGGTGAGGGAGAGAAAAAAAAAATGAAAGCGCATGAGAGAGTGAAGGATTGCAGTGGCTGTGACATCAGGAGGAATGAACCATTAAAAGTTGGCTGCGTGTATTGTCAGCCGTATAGATAAGACGTGCGAGTGTGTTTCAGGGACTGGACAGCACTGTCACCGATCCTGCTCTCTCTCACCGGCTGTGTGTCAGCACCCATTCACATAGCACTGATGTCTCACTGCGGCTGACACACTCAGGGCAAGGAGAGGCGGTCGAGCGACACACACACACACACACGCACACGAACACACACACACACACACACACACCCACTTGACGCACATTCACTCGCCTGGGCGGCTCGGAGATAATCAGAGAGACGGAGACTGGAAGAGAGGACAGGAAGGAGAGAAGGAAGAAAGCAGAGCAAGGATAATAAGCACAGTGTTTCTTGCCCACCTCTGGATTTATCTGGCCTGACACACACACAGACACACACTAGCTCACACGTACCACCCAATTTACATTCAGAGAAAAGCTGCCGATGGTTCGGGTGGGGTGTTTTCTTGGCTTAGCATGATTAGGACAACTGGTGTCGTCTGAGCATGCCTGTATAATCACCGTGTTCACCGTGTTTAATCTGAAAGTTGCCTTTGGAATAACAAGTTAGAGAGACAGATAACAGGTGTAGGACAGAGGAACCAGACTCAAGGTCTGCAGGATAATCATGTCGAACTGCAGGACACACAACGCAACGTTTTCACTCTCTCATCGTCTTTACTGCGTTATCCATGCTTGCTGGGGTACGCCCTGGACGGGGTGCCATTCCATCACAGAGGACACACACACACACACACACACACACACACACACACACACACACACACACACACACACACACACTACAGGCAATTAGATTGCAACAAGCAGACTGTTAAGCTTATTTCTAGTCAAATATTACTATAAATAAAATGTTTTTGCTCTGTTGGCAGACAGTATTTTGCCTCTTTCACGAAAAAAAACCCCAAAAAACTACAGAAATTATCTGTTTTCTTTTGCTTGCCATTTTAATAACATTTGACTAGAAATAAGCGTAATAATCTTACATTTGGTTTGTTGTCATCTTATTTTAAGAAGTTATAGACAAGTCTGTATACAAGTATTATAAGAATACTCACTTGCTGAGATGTAATTTTTCTGTAAAGAAATGCACGGTGGTGTAGTGGTTAGCACCGTCGCCTGGCACCTCCAGGGTCCGGGTTCGATTCCCGTCTCTGTTTGCATGTTCTCCCTGTGCTTGGTGGGTTTTCCTCCCACAGTCCTAAATGTAGATTAGGCTAATTGGCGTTCCCAAATTGCCCGTAGTGAGTGTGTGTGTGCCCTGTGATGGATTGGCACCCTGTCCAGGGTGTACCCTGCCATGTGCCCTAAGTCTCCTGGGATAGGCTCCAGGGCCCACCATGAGAGTGTCTTATTTATATAACGTACGGTAGATAATAAGGTGTCTATAGGGTGTATAGGGTACGGAAAAAAGCAGTACAGCAGTGCAAACATTACTCAGTGGATAAGACATGTCAGTGATGTCAAGGGACGAGACAATTCATTTCAGTTATTGTTAAATATAAACAAAAAGAGATTTCAAACAATCTCAGATTGCAAAAAAGGTATGTTTACAGTAAAGTATTAATCGTATTAACACAATCATCCTTAATGTTAACATTTGAATAGTATTTTTACTATTACGTTAATTATGTACTAGATACGGTCGGTGAAACAGGAAATGACGTTTGTGCGATTTTGATGTTGTGCGAACTCCATGTTAGATATTTAACAAAGCTTTATTGTAGTGTAAGCACTCTGGTGAGGTTAGAACCTTCTGCTTCACTCCCGAATTAATAAATCTATTGTTTTCCCCTTTTTTGTTCTTGCTATAACTAGCACTGGTTTGGGGCATCTGGGAGCCATGATGCATGCTACTGCAATATTTTAGAAAGTACAAAAATTAAGGAGCAACACTCTAAAGATGTACAAATCTTTTGAGTGTTCTATATCTGGCTATGGTTACTACTCCTGTTTTTGAACTACAGTATGTTATAACCTTAGCAAACCACTGGCGTACATGCAGCCAGACAATGCACTGATGCGTTATGTTATCTCTTATCCAGAGCGACTTACATTTTTTTTTTATCTCATTACATCTGAGCAATTGAGAGTTAAGGGCCTTGCTCAAGAGCCCAACAGTGGCAACTTGGTGGTTGTGAGGTTTGAACCTGGGATCAGCAGGTACATGTACTCTAGATGAGATGTTTTCATCAGCTATTTTTTGTCCTGCGTATAATGTTTCTCATAATCGAAATCAACATCAATGAATGAGAAAGGTGTTTGTGTTGAACAAAACTCCACACTTTTCATTTCATCTAATTTGCTGCCACATGTACAAAATTACATTTTTTTTTCATAATTAAAATTAAACCAAAATATTATTAAAACTAAACTGCATACTTAAAGAACAACAACCACAACCGCTGGATGTTTTACCTATTGTCGCAAAGCTGTGGGTGGATTTATAGCCTTTTGAAAAATCACACATCGTTTACATTGATATAACCCAAACAATTTTGACATATTATTTTGCCATGGATGCTTTTTAACACTCCTGTGACTCAAAGAAGCCCTAAACAAAATATTCTCGGTTTCATTCAAATAAAAGGCTAGTTTTTTTCCTCAAAACTGCAAGAGTGGAGTTATCTCATTTTGCTGACAAACTCTTCAAATATACAATGATGCACAAGCATCTGTTTTGATGCAGAAATGAAAGCTGCAAACACATAAACATTTGGGAAATGTGTTGAAAGCAGTCAGCAGCAGTCGAAACAAACCATGACAAAAAACCACAACCGTGGCCAAAAGACTTCAAAAGGAACTCAAAAAGTCTGTTTCTAGGATTCCTCCAGCTTTTCAGAAGTAGCGTTCAGCCAGTTTCCAGCACTTTCAGGGAGCATAATGAGAATCTTTTTTCATCATATTATAATCTACGCCAATGACATGTGATTTGTTTTCTTGTAACTTTTAGTTAAAAAAAAAAAAAAGGCACTAGGTATATTTCTAACCTGCGGTCCCCTTGAAACACGTTTAAAATGTCACCACATTGATTTCTTTGTTAAAGAAGTTTAGGAAATGTGTGGTTTTGGTTCTCTACAGACTTTTCTACATGATTTCAATTGTATTGCAGTACAATGCGCAATGTTAGCGAGCGGGTAATATGATACTTGTGCTAACTACCAACATTTAACTCTATTGAAAGAACAAATTTGCCACTGCGGGATCTGTTTCTGCAGAATACACACAAAGGAAAAAAGAACAGTTTAGAAGAAAAAAATAAATCCTTTCACAAAGCTTTTAAGTAATAGTTCATGAAATTGTTCATGCATTGTTTAATGTGTAATACTTCACACATTGTATTTGTATGGATGATGATTTTTTTTTAATGTCCTACTTCATATATTTATATTTATACAGTAACTACACGACTGAAAAGAAACAATTTGTGTGTGCTGTTACTGATAATTGCTATGACCTGGAAGTTAATTATCACAGCATGTCATGACGCGCATCTTATACTGTGGCAATTTCCCAGCAAACTATTTATTAAGTAAGACCAGTCATACATTTTTATCTGGTTATAGTTACATTGTGTTGTGGAACCGTGTGTAAAAAAGTTGCTGTTACGGTGCTCAGATGTTTTTTCTAAAAAAAAAAAAACAAACAAACAAAAAAACATAAGACCAAAAAGTCTATAAAAAAAAATCATGTTTTTATTTTATTTTTTATATGAAAACTCATTAAATCAAATGACATGCAGTACATTTCTTAACTTTATTATTTAATGTCTTGTACGAGGGGTGTTCAAGCCAAACTGGGACTTATGTGAGCTGTAATTCCTGATGAACAAAGGCATAAAAGCGATTGACATTCACAAAAGACTTCAAGTGAACTACGGCGATGAGACTCTTAGCTGCCAGATGGCCATGAATGGCGAGGCACCTGGGCAAGGTGACTCAGAGCCCACTGCAGTCGTTCCCGTGAACATTCAGTGGAACGCCTGATCCTGAATCGACGGAAAACTTGTCAACAAATTGACACATCTGTCTTTTCAGACATCGAGACGCTCGGCCATTAAAGGAGTTCCTGGGAGCTCAGCCTCGCAGACGTGAAGCAGGCAGTCGGATCATGGCTCCGGTGGACTGAGAAAACTTTCTGCCCTGATGGTGTACAAGCACTAGTGAAACACTGGGATCCTGTAAGTGCATTAGTGTCGCAGGGGATTATATAGAGAGATAACAGGAGTTTTTACTCTCGGAACTGAGTTCTGTTATTCGGCACAATCAAAAGTCCCAGTTTGACCCGAACATCCATCACAGCACCATCGAAATCATGTCAATTGGTAAAGACGTTAAAAGTGTAAGCATAAACCAAACCTATTTGCCTATTTGTTTGAATGGAAACGATCAGTTTATTGCTGTATAACTGTGTTACTGCTGTTCCTCCAAACCTTTCATGTGGCCTAAAGAGTAAAACGTAACTTTTATAATATTCTCCTTTCTTTTATTCAAAGTCATGACTTGTTACCACAGGAGTGATAATGCATTACATCGAGCGCGTTAATATAAATGCGACCTAATGTCCGATGTTTTATAGTATTATTCAACATCTTCTGACCAATAAGATTTGAAGAATTGAACGGCACTGTGCTTTAAAACGCGTGTAAGTGTAACACTATATCTACTTGTGCAAATATAATACTTGATCTATAGACACGGCACAATTTTCCTACAGGCCTCGGGGAAAGAGCACACGCGCTCACACTCATACAGCATAACTAAGAATGTCTCTTTCCCTCATCAGCGCCATCTTCAGTTATCGACAGATTGTTTGAATTCCCGATTCTCGTTACTTTAAAAGCACTTGACATCTTTATTATCTGTAAAACTCATGGGAGAGCAGCGAGTCCCGCATCGCGGGCGGTAATTATGTAATAAGAGGTATTGCATAGTGTTAAGCTGAACACCATGAAAGTCATTATATGATGTAAGTTTTATATGATGAAAGTTATCAATAAAAAAAAAAAAAAAAAAAAAAAAAAAAAAGGATGTTGGAATGAAGTCTGACACCAAAAGCAGCATTTATGCACACGGAGTTTGTATACCGCCATCGGTTGTCTGGATAAATATTGTAAATCTGAAAGAAAATCTGTCATTTCTTTAGACCAGGGGTTTCCATGCACAGAATAAATAACACAAACACATGAATAAATAAAGGTTAGATGCCAATTACACAAAAATATGAGGACAGAGGAAACCCGATGCTTTCAGCTTCAATCAAAGTCTGAGCACGTTTTTTTTTTTCTTCTTTTTCTTTTTTTTTTTGTTTCATTCTCCTTTTATTCAGGCAATGACATGGTCCAACAATAAGACTTTTGTGTTCGAACTGTATTTTTTTCTTTTCTCTTCTGGTTCACACCTCATTTTACATTCTCTTTCATTTAAACCCAACTTCCCAAAGGAGATAATTACTCACCAAACGCCGTGCACCTATTGTGCTAAATGAGCTCGCGTTCCGTCAGGATGGTGCGGCGCGAAAATGTTACATTAGCTGAAAAACGGAGGGGTTATGGATTCACAAGTTACAAAGGCTCGTTAGGAAATGCCATCTGCGGCGTACCTCTCGGATTACACAGCATATGCGTTATTATCTGATTACGGGGCGCGTGGCAATCAATGCGCAAATCCTCTCGAGCCGGCATACATCACAAGTCAATAAGTATCGGATGTAGGTATTGTAGGAGAGCAGAAAAGAGAAAAAAAAAAAAAAAAGAAGAAAAAGAAAAGAGTGATTCAGCTGAGGGTGTTTTGCTGGTAATGACCTGCAGATGGACAGATTTCACACCTCGGTCTCAATGCATTTTTTTATCACGTAGACATTATCGGACTGTGAAGGAAACCAAGAGAGAGTAATATGTAAGATTCACAGCTCGAATTGTGACCAGACAATACACAACCCTGCATTGAAGCACCGGGCCATTTCATTTCCAGGCGCATAATGTGGCCTAGTTCTGCTGATTTATGATAAAGCGTCTAGGAAACTTTTTTAGACTTTTCCCTGCAGAAATGCTGAAATCCTCCTCTTCTATATAATTATATGAGATCTCAGCTTGTCATGGTTCCACATGAGTCATAATGTCCCAGGAGAACGATGCATGACGAAGGCGGTGTCAGGAAGTCGCACGTGGGACCTAGAAGACTAGAAGTTAATCAAAGCTTAAAGCAGCGCGCGATTATCAGAGGAATTAGAGTTACAATTAATCAAGGGTTATTTGTATGCTTGGAAATTTGTAGCCCTTCTCTGTGGAGTTGGTCGGATTTAAAATTAAAAGAAAAACTACAATGGGAATACAATGAAGTAAGTGCTCTCAGCAGTCCTTTAAATCAGTCCCATCCTGTGTTAAAAAAAAAAAAAATGAAAAAAGAAAAAAAAAATACTCTGAATCATTTTACGAGGCTGTTGGAACAATCGTGGGCTCGTTTTGGAGAGCAAAGAGCCCTTCACGTTGTGCCTGCCCCCAAATCCCAGCCTATAACCGAGTGCACAGTGATGATAATCATAGACTTTCTTTTATCCCGAGTCCCCCAAAAGTGCTTTAATAGCGTGTGGGGGCCGACTCATCAGATTCAACACTAATGCGAAACTCCAGCTCAAATGTGCGCCATCCATACGCCATCCATTTCCAGAAGAGCTCAGCCATGCAGAGAGGCTTCTAATAGCTTCCCTCTCCAGGCTGGCGGGTGGGTCGGTCTTTCAGAGGAGGGGATGTCAAAAGAGCTCTGTGCAGCGCTGCGGATCTGGACGGGACCCGGCGACGGCCTCAATCTTCTCTTTCAGACCCTCCGAGTCGGGGACGCCGAGCCGCCAGCGCCAATTCAGCATCATTCAACGCTGTAGAAAGATGACCCCGAGGGGAGACGGAGAAAGAGACAAAGAGAGAGAGAGAGAGACAAAAAGAGAGAGAGAGAGAGAGAGAGAGGGATATACTGTAGTACACGAAAGTAATAACAAGGTTACCTTTATCATGTGCTGAGCGAGAGGCGATGGTGATGAAATGAGAATAAGAGCGACAATAACGATAATGATACAGTATTTTTCATACTTTAGTACTTTAGCTACCATGTGAATGTTGTTGGTCGATCCGGACGAAGGGACAATCATCCTTTGCTCCATCCACCCGAGATTTGCTGTGACAGGGAAAAAAAAAAACATAAAGCAATTAACAGTTTAATGAGGCAGAGCGATTCACTCAGGAACCCCACATCAAAACAATTAAGCACCGTAGCAGGAGCTATGCTTCTTCTTCTTCTTCTTCTTCTTCTTCTTCTTCTTCTTCTTTTTTTAAATAAGGGAAAAAAATAACATGCAGAAACCTCTGAGATATCTGGTTAGCTTGAGGTTATTAAAATTGGCTTGCACACGTGCAATCATTTCCCCGTCAACGTGCTTTCATTTGCACATTGCTCCACGAGGCTAATTTCTCACGAGCAGGTCCTCGTCCCACTCTCTCCATCTGATAGATAATCCAGTAAATTTATGAAATCACAACGAGACATCTTGCGGAATCATAAATCAGAGCGATGGGAGAAGCGTTGAGGAGCGTTGGAGTTCAGCTATTAGGCATCTGTAACAACACAGGCAGGGCTACAGTAAATTGCCATTTTAAATACTGATTAATCACACACACGCACACACACACACACACTTCCTGGTGGAAATTTAACGTGCCCTTCATCTTACAAGAAGGACATAAATCCATTCCGCAGCTGCACATAATGTGGGAATTAAGTCGCTCTTTGTGGGGTGAGGGGGCAGAAACCTAGCGAACCATAACAAACTAATTATTCTTTTATAAACGCTTGATCCTTTAAGAGGTGCAGTACACCTTAACAATTAACCCACAAGCTGTTAAAGTTTTTGGCAGGACAATCAGTCCCTCGGAAAAATCATCATAAAGGTTACACATCTTTTACATGTTATACTGGTGGATACAGCAGCTCACCTGGGTCAGTGGTCATAAAAGAAAATTGGATTAGGACTAAGAATATGATTTTACAGGATGACGGGTTAAGCAGAAATGCTCATTTTTTCATGTGAATTTTTTTCATGCTAAAAGTAGCATCTGTTCGAGCGATTTAAGGGGGGGAAAAAAATCTAATTGTGCTTGTTAGTCCAAAATGTAAGACTGACTCTAAATTCTTTCCACCATATGTACAAGAGGTTTACGTTTACTTCATAGAAATCTGTTCAAATCACTCTACCAGTGTACGCCTGCTCTGAAAATAATCTCGACTAATCTCCCCGGCTCCTGAAGAAATTCAACTTAAAAAAAAAAAAAACTTCTTAAAATGTCTTGAAGGAATTTTTAATAAATTCCCATTTCTTCCAAAAATTCTAATCAATCTGATCGTGTCCAACATATATATGTACAAAAAAAACGGCAGCTGTGGTTAGTGTAGTGGTTAGCACTGTCGCCTTGCACCTCCAGGGTCTGGGTTTGATTCCCGGTCAGGCTCGAAAAAAAAAAAACAATTAAAATCCGTAAAATATGCAGCATAATGAGTGTGATCCCATAGAACCAAAAACATTGCTACTGTATTTTTTACAGTAAACTTCTGGCAACCACAGCTGTCGTTTTTTTTTTGTAAAATTTACGCTTTGTTTTTTTACAGTGCAATAACGGTGCTACCGTATTTTTTACGGTAAAATTCTGGTAGCCACCAGCTGCCAGTTTTTTACCGTAAAATTTACAGATTTACGCACCGTTTTTTTTTTACAGTGTATATAATTCAGAAAATGATTCTCCAATATTTTCCCCATGTGAAGAAATTGTAACTAAGCTGGTCTAGTACTGAAGAAATTCCTTGCAGATTAAATTCTGATCAGTTTTCTCTGGCTATTAAGGCATTTTGGCCATTTACTCCTTCTCCCAAAGGAATTCTGACTGCTCCAATCGAGTCCATCAGGAATTCTGGGATTCCTTCTGTCCCTTTAGGAATTCTGAAGAATCTTACCTACTCGCATATACTGTAGGTATACTGTATAGACCCATTTGTTGCCTTGGGAATTCTAAACAATTCTCACAAGAATTTTCACCAATCCTGCCTGTTTTTTGACCAATGTGGTCCAGTTTTGATGGGATTCTGACCACTCTCATGTGCCTATGAAGGGATTCTGTCTAATTTTATCTAACCTTAAAGGAATTTGGACAAGCTGTCCATCTATTACTGATGGAATTCTGACCAATCGTCCTGAAGGAAGTATGACCATTCTCACCTCCACCTATAGGAATTCTGGGAGGAGAATATAGGAGTTACCGAGAGAATTCTGCCAAATCCAGCTGCTATATCATGTCTACTGGATGTTTGGATTTTCCATCCATCCTTCCATCCATCCATCCATCCATCCATCCATCCATCCATCCATCCATCCATCCATCCATCCATCCATCCATCCATATAATTCATTCTGCCAAACCCAGCTGCTATATCATGTATACTGGATGATTGGATTTTCCATCCATCCATCCATCCATCCATCCATCCATCCATCCATCCATCCATCCTTCCATCCATCCATCCATCCATCCATCCATCCATCCATCCATCCATATAATTCATTCCGCCAAACCCAGCTGCTATATCATGTATACTGGATGTTTGGATTTTCCATCCATCCATCCATCCATCCATCCATCCATCCATCCATCCATTTAATTCATTCCGCCAAACCCAGCTGCTATATCATGTATACTGGATGATTGGATTTTCCATCCATCCATCCATCCATCCATCCATCCATCCATCCATCCATCCATCCATATAATTCATTCCGCCAAACCCAGCTGCTATATCATGTATACTGGATGTTTGGATTTTCCATCCATCCATCCATCCAT
>JAAGKR010001933.1:0-27275 GCA_011419295.1 Clarias macrocephalus
GCCTTTAGAAGCTCCTCCATTGTGTTAAGCTCATGAATTCTACAAGATATAAAGAATTCTTGAAGTTTGTAACATGATTACAGAGAAACCAAACACAAATATAATAATAGTTCAACTACTAAGCGAACGCAAGCGAATATTTTCTAGAAATCATTAAGCATCGGTGCATACATCATCACTGACCTGACTCTATCTATCATTCACCCATTAAAACCATTTATTTGTAAACATTAAATTATAAAATACCTATAAAATTCCGAAATATTTATAAAATATAAAAATTCAACCGACAGTATTTTTGCACAACGAATCAAAAATAGAATTATGCTTCATATTGACTTCAAGCAGTCACACTGGGGAACAAAATCTAAACAAAATAAATGTACATAATCGCTCTACGGTATATCTGGAGCTTACCATTTTAAATCAAAACAATATCAAAGTGTGAGATCCCAGAGGATTCCCAGTTCTACAAACCAATGGAAATCTAAATTGATGGCAAGTTTATTACCTCAGTGTGCCATTCCGGTCTCCTGAGGCCAGATGTTTGCCATCTGGACTTACACAGATGCTTCTGATGCCTGTTCGGCTCTCTGCGGGCTGCTCCTCTGGCTTCTCCGTGCTGCTGGTGCCTGATCCCTCTGTGTCCAACAGGAACGCACTGTTACTCGTTGTATAAATCACCTTCTGCAGATCCTATTTAGTGGCAAGACAATTACAAAGATGAGAAGTGTGGAAACCTCTGGCAGTCATTGATGATTACAGGACAACGGGGAGTCTTTTATGCGTATATACTCTTGGAATATTACTAAAGAATATTTTCATCTTCCATTCAGGAAAACGACAAGGTTCACCTATTCAGTGTTTAGCGCTACAGCGCCACCTTCTGGGGCAAACGTTTGTGTAACAGGTATACATTGAAATGACAGAAGTGAACAGCAGACATACATTGCTGAGGAGATTGTTATCGGCTGGGTTGACGTGTGGCTCCGTTTTCCACATGCGGACTGTGCTGTCTGCAGAGCAGCTGAAAAACAGCCCTGAAGAAGTGAGCCCTGTCAGAGGTTCCTCTTTAGCTTCAGGGAATATCTGAAAAACAGCATTGCCACATCAAAAGAGCACACAGTATTGATCAACTGCACAGGAAAAGCTAGAAAGCACGAGACTGCGTATATCTTATCTCGTCATCATCAGGAAGTGTGTTTTATGGTTTTGTTTAAGCTTCTGTAGGTGATGAGATTTACACTTCATGGGTCAAGAAGGTGTTGATTAACACAGGTTTCTATTAGTATACTAATCTGTTATGATTTCTGTATTGTTTTACACATTTATTCTCTCTATCTAGTGATTTTTGAAGGAGTCTCCTGTGTCAGCCCTTTGTTACAAAGGTAAATGTAAATGTAAAGTGATAATTAATTATTACAACACAAAGCAAAAAGGGCTTTGCAATGGTCTGCTAACATCATTAATTTTAATGTAGAAAAAAAAAGAGAACGGTAAAAAATATAAGAGAAGCTAATTTGTACTGAGCCTCTAAAGAGACATTGGTGGGAAAAAAAAAAAAACTTTGGAGGAAAAAAAAAAACGAGGCAAAAAAATCATCAAAAATGCGAGGCAAAAAAGGCAAAAAAAAATTTGGCGATGAAAAAATAAATAAATAAAAATCAGGGGAAGCAAAAAAAAGAAAAAGAAAAAATGCAAGGCAAAAAAAAAAGGCTAACATGATATGGGTGAAAAAAAATCCTATCTTAAATAATTTTTTTCACCTATATCATGTTAGCCTATTTTTTTTTTGCCTCGCATTTTTTCTTTTCCTTCTATGTCCCGGTTTTTTTTTTTTTTTTTGCTTCCTCTGATTTTTTTTTTTTCGTCACCAAATTTTTTTTTGCCTTCCATGTCCCGGTTTTTTTATTTATTTATTTATTATTTTTTTATATCCCATGTCCCATTATTTTCTTTCTTCCTTAGATTTTTTTTTTCTCCCAAAACTTTTTTTTCCTTCAATAATTTTTTTTTACCCCTCACCCATGTCCCTCTAGGGGCTTCATAAATTTGTTTATAGACATCCCACAATGTAAAATTTAAATATTACCAGAAAACTAGTTGATTTTGTCAGTTATTCTTTAATAAATAAACCACTGGAACATGTTGGCAATCTGCTACGAATATACTGTATGGGTACAGTAGATAATGTATAAATTTGGGCTAATAACCGGATCACTCCATCCACCAACGTCAAGCCATGTTGTGTTCTATTCCTTCCATAACTGGATACACTGATTGAGGTAATTCTCTCATAGCTCTTGTGATGTCCATTGTGTTTTGGAAGACTTTTAGAACCAGGAACCTGCTATAAGAGGATGATCTAATCTACCTGGGAAACAAGAACCTTAAAAAAGACATGAACTACGGACTATTGGCTCATTCCACTGTTCAAAATGTACCTGCACATCCCAGACACAGGCAGAGTGGTAGAGACCAGAGTACACTTTTCCCACTCTCTGCAAATCCTGAACGTCCCACACGTACAGGCTGTGGTCATTATATACACATGACAGCCAGAAATGAGCAGGGTCATAGGTCACCGCTACCGAGTCAGGGTGACGGGCATCTGGTTTGTTGGCGAACAAGTGACTGAAAAATACAGAGGAAATAGACATTTAGCTTGGACTGGAAACTCATTAACGCGTTTATGTTCACCGAGCACTTTATCATATAAGATTTACTGTTAAAGTAACATTTTATATCAATGTAAAATAATTGAAAGAGCAATGTATGGACACAACCTTTCCTTTATCTCACACACACACACACACACACACACACACACACACACACACACACACACACACACACACACACACACACACACACACACACACACACACACACACACACACACACACACCTTTGATGTGGTATCTGACACCAAGATATTGATGGAATAGGAATAGGTTTCTACCTAAATACTCAAATTTTTATATTCGAGAAGGCATCCAATAATTTCATTTGATATTGAGTGGTCACACCCATTTAGCTTTCTTCATATAATATCCCAACGTGTGCATTAAAGCTACATACACCCGAGCTATAAAACCGATTTTTGAAATATGTGATGATTATACGAGATGTTTGGGATAGAATAATTACTCTACATATTCATAATTTATACACAGTTGAGACGGTTTGATCCCACCTGGCTTGAGTGACAGCAGAGATGTCGGTGCCCAAGTGATGAGGCCGAGGCAGGGTGCAGATGAAACGCAGGTCAGACGGGTTAAACACTCGCACTGTCCCATCGGCGCATGCACAGAAGATCAGCTCCTCGGTGACAAAAAGAGCACTCGCTGTACTGGTCTACAAGTTTGAATAAATATTAGGGGGGAGGGGGGTAACAGTGGGGTAATTAGACATTGGTCTTATGAACAGCGGTTAATTTTTTTTTTCTTTAAAAACAAATATGCCTCTTGCAAATTTGCTGAGGGCTTTGCAGGAGAACCAGTCTAAATAATCCTAATGTGAAGCTGAGTGAAAACATATACATACTGTAAAATCTGAAAACGTAGGTAAGGTTTTTTTGGGTTTGTAATAGTAAAGTACAATACAACACAACAGTTAGAGAATCAACTTTTAAAATGAAACTCGTCTGGTCTACCCGTTTTTAATCTGGTATTATTGATGATGAGATAAAATGATGTCCAAAGATTGACCACAACCTTATGCATTATCCATACAAAGTTATAGAGCTCTGCAGTGAGAATGGAACAGGTTCTGTGGGATGCACTCACCCGTAGGTCTACCCACTTATCCAGCATCCTCTTATCATTAAACTCACAGAGGAGCCCTGAAGAAGTGATACAGAAAATACTCTCGGACTTCTCGCCACGGCCACAGGCTACATCACAGAATGAGTTGTTCTGCAACTCCCCCAAGAGGCCTGAACGGCCAAGCAGTGGAACAGGGGCTGTGAGCTGCTGTGAAAATACGCAGTGAACACATTAAAGCACAGAGGAGGCCTGGGAACACATGGTTGTGTTATGATTATAAAAAAAATAAGGAATGCAATTTACAGTTTTCTCATTATCACAAAGACATATGATTGGTTTCTGGAAGGTAAGAGGGGAAAAAAGTGTAAAGTAAAGGTGGCAGCACGGTGGTGTAGTGGTTAGCACTGTCGCCTTGAACCGCCGGGTTTGCATGTTTGCATGTTCTCCCTGTGCTTGGTGGGTTTCCTCCGGGTACTCCGGTTTCCTCCCACAGTCCAAAGACATGTAGGTTAGGCTAATTGGCGTTCCCAAATTGCCCATAGTGTGTGAGTGAGTGTATGTGTGTGTGTGTGTCTGTGCCCTGCGATGGATTGGCACCCTGTCCAGGGTGTACCCTGCCATGTGCCCTAAGTCTCCTGGGATAGGCTCCAGGCCCCCCGTGACCCTGGTATAGATGATGAGTGAGTAAAGTAAAGGTAGGTAGATAACCAATCTAGCATCAAGTGGGTAACTGAGTCAACTTGGGGTAAAAGGGATGAACCAACCTGAAGTAAGGGATAACTATAACCTTGAACTAAGTGGAATAATTAATTCTAGATTAAGGAGAATAACGGTATAAATCTAAATTAGAGAATAACTGAATAGGTTAAAAAGTAAGAGGGACGACATTATTAAGCTGGAGTAAGGAAGCTAACTATAAATCTAGAGTAAAGGAAATAAGTAAGGGGCATTAGCACTGTCGATTGATTTTTCAGCTCATGAGTAAACTATATACCTTGTTGGAGTTGCAGGGTTCCAGGTACCAGTATCGGACATGTCTGTTCCCAGCGGTCACAAAGTAGGAGCTGTCCTCAGAAAAAGACACCGCTGTCACCTTACTGGACACCTTGTTAGCAGCCACCAAAATGTTTTTCTGTGACAGACAGACAAAATATTAATGTAGTCAGGTGGATCATCTAAGAACTGTACATCATCTGAGCTTCTCCGTCGCATTGCATTCGGCTAGATACAGTTTATTTGTGTTTACCTTCCAGGCCCACACATTGACACTCATGTCGTGCTGGTAGCCAATGCTAACGATGTATTTGCTGTTCGGGGAGAAGGCCACACAGGCCACCCCATACTTGTGCTCCTGTAGCTCTGCCACCTGAGAGCCGTCAGCCACGTCCCAAACCCGCACCGCAGGCAGGTGACCACACTGAGAAGAGCAAAGAGATAAAGAAACGGACCGTCATAAGAGTCGGCTCAAACAACAAACATAGGAGTATTAATGTGCTTCAGAAATAGGCACACCAAAACAGTTTTATATACAATTACCCTGACTTATTCAGACAGCTTTATGCAAATTTCAAGCTTGCCATACTGTAAATGCATTACCTCTCCTGTAACAAGATATTTGCCATCTGATGAAAAGGCTAAAGCAGTGATCGTTTTCCTGCGGAGAAAGAAAAACAGTTCGTCATACTGTACCTAGGGAGTTATTCACCGAATCCATCATTCTTTAATCATTATTCATTCGTTACCTGGATGTGTTGATTATGTGTTGCTGCTGGTTCTTTGTGGGGTTCAGCAGCACTACTACACACCTGAAGAGATCACACACACATGCACACACAATAAGAGACTGTGTACAAATGGAAGATGTAGCTACATGTGATGTGGCCTTTAAAAACTGGTTAAATGGTGCTGTGAATGAAGTCTGGCAAGCAGCCAAAAATTAACCAATTAAAATCATACATTTTCTCAAAATGATGTACTAACTTTCTAACCTGGTCTGCAAAGGTTTAAAAATCTGCTGTAGGCCATGAATAAGTACAGAGAGGCAGCATTCGTGGTCAGATTTACATTTATTGATTGTATATTAAATGCAACTTAAATAAACTTGTATTAAACAATGTGAAATTGAAAGGAAATCTTTTAATGCAAGTGTCTCCTTTTTCACTATTGGAGGTAACCAGATCTCTAAACTTAAGAATAAACAAATTTGTGCTATGATTTCAGGAGTTCAGCTCAGAATAAAAAAGAAAAAGAAAGAAAGAAAATGTAAAAAAAATAATAATAATAATAATAATAATAATAATTAAATAAATCAAAAAAGGAATCAGACAATATAATATAAGAATCATAAATCGATACATAACCAAATCCATTTTTTCTTCCCCATGTCTTTAGTAAAGAGTCACACAACGTCACACACTCGCACAATCCCAATAAAGTCCAGGCAAAAAAAGAAAAGAAAATAACATCACAGTATCAGTTCACCATATACAGTATGATCAGAGCTGTAGGGAATTGAAATCAGCAAGACTTTGAAAGACATAGAAAGTAACATTAAAATGAATGAGCAACATGTTTTAAACCCAAACGGATCAGCTTCGTGCTGGTATAAAATCTAGATTTAATCAGGCTTTCACATTCCCTCTGTATTTGACAAATTAATTCTGTATTTGGTTTCTTGGAGCCTATAACTAGTAACCTGCAATATATAAATTATGTATTTCCAGAAGGCCAACAGGCTGTTCAAGATACAAACCCTGCTATAACAAACTATAAATGATGCAGCTTCAGCACGAACAAGTGCAAATGCAAAGCCAATTCTAATCCAGATGGATAAATGCCTAATATTAACAAAACAGCTCTAAAATACAGTCATACAGAAATTAGTGGATTACATCATGCAAAGCGAAGAAATTGAAAACACAAATCGAGACCATTAAGAGGCTCACGGTTTCTTAATCCCATTAAGGCCGTGTGGCCTTTGGCAAAGCATTTCCATTTTCACACGTTTTCCATAATGGACTCAAGGAATACTGGAATAATTGTATACTATGTTAAAGCTTTTAGATTAAATGTGAGGGGTTGCCTTGCAATATTTCAGCTGACCGGCTAGTCTTCTGGATAAAAAAATAATAATGACAATAATTACACTCACCCAGCAGGATAGGCGACGATCCCGGAGCATGGATCACATGTTAGTCCACTGCTTCCTGTAGTTGTGATACCAAGCACTCTCTCCAGAATTAACTGTAACGACAGAAAGTCGAACTAAAAGAAGAGCCAAAAACCGATATTACACTTCGTATGAAGACAATTTCATATGTGATTCATATACCCCTTTTTATTAAGACTTCTTACTGTAAAAACCATTTTGAAAATCATGACTCGATCAGTTTTAATAATGAAATCGCATCTGTCACACCCAATCCGCGTTAACGTGTATAGTGATCACCTTTAATTGAAAACAGTGATCGCTTTAATCAGACATGAAAGAGCGCGTAGAAGAGACTGCTTCAAAACAAATGCATGTACTCACTCAACCATAGACAGAGGACGGGTGGGGGGGGGGGTACTTATTTATTCAGACATTCACACCTGTTAACACAATCTGCTTCATATGCATACTCTTTGTAATCACTGGATCTCCGACCTTAAGCACTGAAAGCATTAATCAGCAGACAGCAAATCAATGCCATTGATCAAGTACTCAGTGAGCATTCTTCACCAAGTTACTCATTCTGTTAATACCTTTTACCAATATTTGAGTTTTATCAATTAATACAGTTACATGATTTTATAAGATTATATGTATGCTTTTACATTATTATATTACATACATATCATTATGTTACATTTTACACTGATCAGCCATAACATTAAAACCACCTAGGAATTAAATTCTCCTTGTGCTACTGGGGCAACTCTGGTGTCTGGCACCTGGACATTGGAACAGATTCGTTTGTTTGTTTGTTTGGAGCATCCCATGGTGCTTAGTTGGATTGGAATCTGGGGAGTTTAGAAGCTATGTGGGCGACCTTGGTATCCTTGCCTACTGGGACCATGTGTGGCGGGCTGTGATTCACTATGTGTTCTGGTGCCTTTTATATTATGGCCAGTGTTGGCTTTTTAGTGAGATCAGAGCAGACAGACTGGCCTTTGGAGCATGGGAGAGCCTTGGGTGCCCATGATCCTGTCACCAGTTTACCGCTATGTAATTATTAATCAAGTCACCTGGCAGTGGTATTAATGTTATGGCTGATTAGTGTTTTCTATTATATACTGTATGTATGTAATGTAATGACATGCAAGAAGTAAGTAGACACACAATTTTATAATAAAAAGTATACACTAAAATTAGCCATGACTATAATTACCATTTATTCTTTTCATATTGGAACATACCCATTTTTAAGCATGCCTATTGCTTATAAAATTACACAGTTATGTTTCACAAGGATAAAACCGATCTCATCAGTCCCAATCATGTGTATAGTGTGGACCAAGTTTTTGGGCAAATGTCATAAATAGTATAATATAATATGACTGTATATTTTGTAATTATATATTAACTGACATCAATATTTTTATGTGTTCCTAGAAGAGACTGCTTCAAAACAAATGCAGGTGTATAAATGTTCAGACATATCCAAACCCCTGGATGACAACAACTGTTTGCAAACTATTGCACAGCAAGAACAAAACCAATAACAATAACTTAAAGGCCAAGAAAAAAACAATTTAAAATAGTTTATGTAATAATTATACATAATTTAATATCCAAAATATATACAGTACTTAGGTGTTTATCTGTATCTCCATGTTCATATAAGGCTGAACTGACTTTAGTGTTAATGCTAAAGACTAAAACACATTACCTAATGGCACGTTTATACTCTAAAGAAGTACTGACAAAATAGCATGAAAGCTCAGGCAACACTTACACCTGCCACAATAAAAAAAAAGAAAGAAAAAAGAAAGAAACCTGCAGCATTAAAAAAATGCACCATATTAGGCAACGATATATAGTTTTCAAGGTTTTGTTGCAGACTGCTGGATGTTACAAAGTAACATCTTTAATCAATATCACAAATCATTAGAAATAAGGAAAAAACAAGAAAGACACAGCTTACTTTTCCTCTTCACATGAACATCTACTGTACGCTGGAATTTCCTTCAGGATAAATAAAGTATCGCTCTATCTCTAAAACGTTTAGATGATGCGACTTCCTCTTGATTATATGACTTATGTTATAAAACATTCGGATTATTTCACAAGGGAGAACGTGTTAAGCTGGTTAGGTTACAGGGTAGAGTGAGTGTTGTGCGACGTGATTAAATCTGCATGGAATGTTTTGCACATGAACATTATTGCAAAAATGAATTAATAAATTCATTTTAAAAAAATTATGCTCATATTTCAAAGTAAGAAGGCAGAAATGCTATTTTCTAACATAAGAAAATAAGCATGTGTTATTGTGAAGTATAGTTTACCTTTGTTTAATATATACATACATACATACATACACACACACACACATATATACATATATACATACACACACACACACACACACACACACACACACACACACACACACACAACTGTAATATTAGTTGGCAGCCCAATACCATCCCCTGGTAAAATGTGAGTAGATATGCACTAAAATTTTCATGCATTCAAAGTAATGCAGTGAAGGAATTATTATTATTATTATTATTATTATTATTATTATTTAGCTGTCTGCATCTCTTTTACACAGAGTCTGACTTAATCAGAGTTTCATTCAGCACTACTGATCTCCATCATCGGGTGTTTCTTGAACTAGTGTACACTGCTCTACCTTGCTGGTCGGGGTTTCTTTGTCCAGACGTCGGCTCCTCGGCAGCTTTATGTGCGGCGAGCGCAGGAGGTTTTTAATCCTGCTTTTAATGTTTGAGCCCTCCATAATCTCCTCACTGAATCTTCACACTAAAACTTCCCAACCGGTCACAGCTGACCTCATGTGCGCGCGCGATCAGTGACGCTCAAAGGCAAATAAACACCGCAGCATGTGTTAGGATGTTTTGTAAGAAGTTAGAAACGCACCGGTATATCAATTTACACACTAGTGGCTGTTGATTGGCGGCGGCGTAAACCACGTGACTGGGTTTTTTTTTTTTCTTAAATAACGTCTCACCTGGGACGTACCCCAACCTCGTGTCACGGGGGTGATGTGATTGGCCGTCTGCCTTTTAACGTGTAACATACAATAAATAAAGATGATCACACGTTGGAGGATAATGATGAGTTTAACATTTAATTAAGTACGCGATCAATCACCGTTGCCATAGTTACTTCGACCATACACATCAATGTGAAATGTGTTTATTCTCATATTTCTTGGTAGACCTACGTGAAATGCACACAGTACCACGTCTGTGATTTTTTTATTTTATTTTAATAATGCCACCACTTTACCTTCTCCCTGATATTCACCCACAATGCACACGCTTGATGTACTTCTCTTCATACAGATTCCAGGGAAATCATGGCACAAGGCAGGGAACTCACCCTGGATAAGGTGCCGACCCATAGCAGGGCACACACACACACACACACACACACATACACACAACAGGCAAATACTAACAGGAAACATCAATCAGCAGCATGTCTTTAGACTGTAAGAGAACATGAAAACTCCAGTGGTGAGATTCGAATCCCAACCATGGTGGTGTAAGGTGACAGCACGACCCACACAATGGAATATACCAGGCCACTGAATGTCAGGGCCATTCACAGACATTTTCAGGCAACAAGTGCTCAAGCAAAAGCAAAAAAAAAAAAAAAAGCGCACTCACCTAATCGACACTTGTTCACAGTATTATATTATTGCCAGGTTTTCATTCAAATTTGATTTTAAAAGCTAAAATAATTCTGTATACAGGATTGCAGTGGGCCTGGAGCCTATATCGCATGAGACAGGATAGACCATACACGTCAAGAGACAGATACAGATACAAAGTAAATGATTGCCCCGTTTGCTACAGTGTGTAAAAACTATAAAACCAAAAGAAAGAGTGGAAAGAGTACCAACTCAGAGCCAACTCATTGCATCTCACACTGCCAATTAGCCTAATCTGCATGTCTTTGGACTCTGGGAGGAAACTGGAGAACCCAGAGGAAGTCCACCAAGCACAGAGAGAACATGCAAACTCCATGCACACAGAACTGGGCTGGGAATCAAACCCGGACCCTTGAGGTGCAAGGTGACAGTGCTGACTAAGCCACCATGCTGCCTGTTTATTTACCGTATTGTATTATAACCAGGTTTTTGTTCAAATTTAATTAAAAAAAGGAAGAAAAAAAGATTAAATTGTCAGATGTACTTTACAGCACAGTGAAATAATTTTTTTCACACATTACAGTTAGGAAGCTGCCGTCAGAGCGCATGGTCAGCCATGAAACAGCACCCCAGTAGCAGATAGGATTAATGTAGTGTAGATCGCAAAACTAAACAAAACATAACAAAAAAAAAACAGTAAAGCTGGGCAGGCTGCTTGTAAAAGAGCTTCTGATAGACAGGCAAACAAATAGATGCACTATATTATATGAACTATATGTGAAAACATCTAACAACCAGACAACTCTTGGTAATTGCAACATCTGTCCAGACTCCTTAGAAAGTTATCTGTTAAATTATTTGCTTTGGCCGGCGTTAGTGAGCAGCACATGATGTAGACAGGCTTCCAAAGTCGACAGACAGTCGTCTACCTTTCATCTTGTACCAATGTCTTTCCATGTACACTGACTGATTGCCTGATATTTGCCAGCCATTGTGTCTCCACACCCCTCCCCCCAGGTTGGTTTTTTATCGTTTTTACACACTGTAGCAAAAGGGGCCGTCATTTAATTTATTGTTACTGCTACCCACTAATGTTATCAACAGTTCACTGGAATCTTGGACATAACTTTCACTTCTGTCTTTGTATCTGTCTCTTGGCACAGTATTGCTGGGTTTTAAGTGTCGTTTGTGTCAGTACGTGCATTTTTTTCATTGTTATAATTTCAAAAGCTCAAAATTAAATATATGAAAAAAATCTTGATGTGAAGATGTGCAAGAATTTTGTGGTAAAGACCAGCAACACAATAAAATAATTTATTATCACTATTACAGTTCCAGTCAAAAGTTTGGACACAGGTTTGGATTTATAGGATTTATTTTCTACATTCAAGAACAATACAGCATTATTTTAAACAAACTATAAAATAACTCATTCAGCATTAGGGAATTATGTAACACCAACAGTGTTGTATTTTAAGACATGAAGGTCAGCTGCCCTGGAATAGTTTTGCAAGAACAGTATTGTCAAGTGCATTTGCAAAACCCATCAAGCACCATGATGAAATTGGCTTTGATGAAGACCATGCCAGGAAAGCGAGACCAGAACTTACCTCTGCTGCAGAGTAGTTGTTTATTTAGAGTTACAAGCCTCAAAATTCACCAATTAACAGCACCTCAGATTAAAGCTGTTATAAAGGCCTTACAGAGTCCAAGTAGCAGACATCTCAGTATCAACTGTTCAAAGATTATTTCATATTTTGGATGCCTTCTCTAATATCAGAATTTTGGTATTTGGGTAGAAACCTATTCCTCAAGATTGTACCACCCTATCTTTGTCTAAGTAGCAGACACATCTCTACATTAACTGTTCAAAGGAGATTATTGCACATTTGGATACCTCCAGCATTATTTTACTGTGTAGAAAGAAATAAAAATCCATTGAATTAGAAGGAGGCGGAACGGTGGTGTAGTGGTTAGCACTGTCGCCTTGCACCGCCAGGGTCCGGGTTCAATCCCTGGCCAGGCTTGATTCCCGTCTCTGTGTGCATGGAGTTTGCATGTTCTCCCAGTGCTTGGTGGGTTTCCTCCCACAGTCCAAAGACATGTAGGTTAGGCTAATTGGCGTTCCCAAATTGCCCGTAGTGTGTGAATGAGTGAGTGTATGTGTGTGTCTGTGCCCTGCGATGGATTGGCACCCTGTCCAGGGTGTACCCTGCCATGTGCCCCAAGTCTCCTGGAATAGGCTCCAGGCCCCCCGTGACCCTGAATACAGGATTAAGCGGTATAGATGATGAGTGAGTGAATTAGAAGGTGTTAACTTTTGACTGGTAATGTGTTATAACGAAATACTGTTAATCAATTTAATATTGCCTTCAGCTTTTATTGGATCGGCTGAATGAACTAGTTTGTAACACTATCAGAATCTTTTATAAATGTTATATACTCTTCTCACTGCTTTTGGAAGTCTAAACAGCGTCCTGAATGACCTACTTCATTAAAATACCTGAATAATTTTATGAGTGTACTTTGGAGAACCATTACTGAAGAATAATAAAAATGCATTAAGAAACAAGTTTTGTGCATGTGTATTTATTTATGGGAGAACCAGCAGTAATATGGCTCACAGTCTGCATGATCTTGAGTGTTTGAAGTGACAGTATTTTAAACGAGTTTTTTCTATACAGAAATAAAGTTTAAAATAGATTTATTTTAGAGTTAAATAAGGCAGTGTTTAGGTCAAGCTTAAACTCAATAGTGCATCTCCTAATAGGTACAAGCATCGACCTTTTCTGTGTCTGAATATACTGCTGAAACTTGCCAACTTTCCCTATGACCTTCAGCAAGTTGTTTTTAAACATTTCAGAAAAAAATGCATACAATATCTGATCTATTAGAACAACATTCATACTTCTTTACAGCCTTACCAAGGTGTGGAAATGCATAAAACCTTCCTTTCACCCTTTTATGTATAGAAAATATATGTATAACTGTATAGCAATTATTTATTTAGCAAAAGTAACACTAAAAATTTCATTGCGTTTGTTGCTTATATAAAAAAGGCCAGTGTGGGCATAGGCTTCCATTATAAACAAATAGGATGCACATTTGATAGGTCATTTGGGACCTTGAATCAAGCTCTTGCTTGCAATTTCTGGATTAAAGACCACTGGTTTAAACAGTCAATCTAATGGCACATCTGGGGAATTAAGTTCCAATATTTTTGAGCACTTGAAGAACGCATTGGTTCAAACTAAATTTATCATTTTCTACACTGTTTAACACAACTAAATATAAATATCAGGAAATTAATGCTGAATATTCAATCTATCTACAGCCAAAGATTTTTTGTGATAATGAATTAGGCCCAACAGAAAAATCTGTAAGAACAACATTAATGAAATAAAAGTGTTACATCCATACAATGCGTGATTTCAATCCTTATTAGCAAAATATTAATTTCTGAACAGATGTGACATGAATATACAAAAAAGCACATTAGTAACTTTACCCCAACATGGGTTTCTCAGTAAACAATTATCCATACATTAATTTAATGTTTCATTCACATGCTGTTGGCCTCCTGACAATTCTCAGGTTGGGCCACAAGTGTATGCACCCATTAAATGAGAGATGTACATGTACCCCTTAGCATCCTTCATCTCTGGTGCATATATAGTTTTTTGTTAATCCGTTCTAGCCTCAGAAAATCAGACCGAGAGAAGTCAAAGCTGTATTATTAATAGTGACAATTGGAGAAAAATGTCTGGAGTGTGAATGGGAAAACAAACAAACAAACAAACAAACAAAAATCACACATCACTACTATCCATCTAAATAATCCTCCTCCTTTTACTTGTTGAGCGTCCTCTTGTGGCCCCTCCATTAACTGCAGGGGATCTTTGTCTTAGCTGCCTAACTCCTAAGACATCAGGGTTGGATAAGACTTCTTCTATAACCACATCATGCTTTACCTTTTTCTTCCTCACTTTCACCACAGCTGCAGTGGGTTGTTCACCCTTTTCCACTTCAGATAAACTGTTATTTGGGACATCACTCTCAGTGACTGCTGAGGATAAACTTGGGCTGTCTTTGTTCGAGTGCTCAAACAGTAGAGTTTTCTCCATCACATTAGAGGAGACTCTTGTGGCATCGGATTTTTCATTTTTTTCATTGTGGTCTTTCAGTTCCAAATGACCTGCATTTAACAGTTCAGCAGAGTTAGGGACTTGAGTAGAACTTGGTAGAGATGTCCTTAAATCATGTGTAACAGAGTCAGTCTTGCTGAAGGATTGCAACACGATCTTCGGCAATGACAGCTTTTCTGCAAAGACAGCCAAATCATTTATATAGTCAATATGCTGTGATTACATTGTCATTTAAAGGCAGATCTGTTAAAAAATGTCTTTGAAAAATGCAGCAGAAGGAAAAATTAGGTCTGACACAGGGCACAAGACTGCTCGATCAATTGTTATTCTAAACATTGTATCTATGCTAAAATATTTCTATGACTACTCCAAAGTGTTTTATAAGAAAATGAAAAATGATGATTCATGTAGTAAACAGTACTACACTGATCAGCCACAACATTAACACCACCACCAGGTAAACTAATCAGTTACTGTGCTGTGAAAAGTATTTGCCCTGTTCTTGACCTTTATATTATTTATTTTTTAAATAGTTTATACAGCACCCATGGTGGTGAACACAGGGGAAAAAATGGTCCAATCCCAGAGAAAAGCCAATGTAATTTTCCCAATATCGATCCAGAACACTGTTTTCAGACAGCCCAAGCACCGGCCCAGAAAAACCGGTTTAATGGCAGAACCAACACTGCAGAACAACAACAAAAAAAAAATGTAAAAAAAAGCTTCCGTCATTCATTTGGAGCAGAGTTATCATATCAAGTTTGTGACTGCCATCTTCAAAACCGGAGATGTGTACGGTCATGTTTACAAAATAAGCAAAATATGCAAACAGCAGTGATCTGTGGCGGAGACAAATTGTCTCTTTGCACTTTGGTTTTCGTCTGAAGTCCAACACAAACTGGACGGAGCTTCCAGGACAAAACCAGTTTATCAGTTTGTACAGCACGAGATAGATTCAGAAGGGTACGAGGGGAGTCCCAAACTAATAATTAACAAACTAAAAAAAATATAAGAATTGGATACAGGGATCAGAAAGGAGACATCGGAAGAAAGGGCCCAGTCACGTCATTCGCATTTTTAAATTCTCGGGGACAGACCTGCATGCAGACTGTCCGGGGCTCTGACCTCAGCTACAGCGGCGCAGCAGGTTAGGGGTGGAGCTGATGTGAACTTCCATCCATTCAGGTAAATTTTCCATTATTTATTTATTTATTTTTTACACAGTTTTAATTTGTTTCAATCCAGCGAGTCACTCTTGCCAAACATTCGTAAGGACCTGCTAACAACATATTTAGTCTTGATTTTTATTATTTTTTTTAAATGTATTTAGGCCAGCCAGCATCATGTTACCCAAGCAACCCTAACATTACTGCTGTACCGAGGTTTCATTTGCAACATCGAGTTCTCAATTTATGACACTGATATGAGGAATCTGCTTTATTAATATTACTTTTATGATGGTAGCTGAACAGCAGTAAGCTAGCCTCACTAACTCCGTTAACAGCAGCAAGCCTTAACCTGCTACTGTCCTACATTTCATGAAAGGTGTTTGCAGCTGATGATGTCGACACTGACGAGGAACTACGGAGCTCACCCACACCATCAAGCTCTAAATTCTCTTTGAAACATAACAGAGGGAGTAAGATATTTTTTTTACACGCGCACACACACACATGCGCTGTGACCCACCCTGGGTCTGCGTGCATGGAGTTTGCATGTTTCTCCCCATGCTTAATGGGTTTCTTCCAGGTACTCGGTTTCCTCCCACAGTCTAAAGACATACAGTTTAGACTAATTGGTATTCACAGATTATCCATAGTATGTTAATAAGTGTATGCCCTGTGATGGGTCAGCACACCATCCAGGGTGAATGAGAGGCTCCAGGCCACCCGCGACGCTGAAACGAAAGCGATACAAGTGAGCGATGAACAGATGCTATGCAAACAGAGTCTTTTTACAATAAAGTTAGATGTTTTTTTTTTCACGTTGGCTAGATAATCTAAAACGCTGCTTCTCAATTCCATTTTAATTGAAATCTTTGTTGATAAACTTTTATGTTGGACACAGGTAAAAGGAAATGAGAAAAGCATGCAGAGCTGATGGAATAACTTGAACAGGCATATGAGAAGTTTTTGCAGCACAGCAAGGAGGTGAATGATACCTTACCTTACAATGCTTTGCTTGGACTTCCTGGGCACATGGCAGAAATAATGGAAGGTCAAGCAAAAGATAATTGAACATTCTGTTCATTGGAGGTTTTTTAAAAATTATTATTTATTTATTTTGATTTGTTCCTTAGCACTAGATCACATTGATGTGTTGTCTTCAAAATAAACAGATTTCTTGAGCTGACATGTTTGCATCAATATTCTTTATTTGCAAATAAACATATTTTAACTTACATCAGTACAAGCCATTAAATAGAACAGATGTACTGTATCATAATGCAGTATTAATTGATCACTTTATCAGAGTCCCCATTGATGAACTAATCAATTAATGCAGCTCTAATGTCAGCCCCTTCTGCAGTACCACCCTTAGGTAATGCTTAAACTGCATGTTTTCATACACGACTAGATGCTCCTTAATGAAAATGTCTCCATATCCCTTACAAATGTTATGAGGCACACTGCAGGTCACCACCATCTTCTTGCTCAGCTCCAGCTTGTAGTTGTTTCTTATTTCTTTTTGTTTTGCCCTATAATACACAATAACTCTACACATGTGACTGCTGTAGCACTCTGGTGTCATGCATATTCTCTAGATAGCCAACATGTCCCAGAAAAACCATCCTTTTGATTAAAAAAGTCTCAAAAATGCTCCTCTGGTGTTATCAGAATGTGGCTTCCATCTACAGTACCAACACACTGAGGTACTCCCCACCGATTACTGAAAAAAGTGTCTATTTGCCAGCATTGCTCCATTAAGCAGCTCCATGATAACTCTATTGCAGAAACCTTGAACACCATTAAAACACATTCCTCAGACCTACCCCAAAAGGATGACGGATGGTCCTGTATTCACTGCTGCTGACTAACTTCCAGATGCCGATTGCAACCCGCTATACCGGATTGGGTCACACAAGCAGTAAATTGTGTTCCTTCTACCCATAACATGCCTGAGCCTACTGCAGATATATTCTGGAGTTTGGAGTTTTCATGGAAATGAATTATTGTGGGCTGAAATCCGGAACAATTGTCTCCCAGCAGGCGTCAGATCGAGGATGTGCTCAGACAACCGGTGACCTCTGCTTTCCCTTTAAATTGTAATGGCAAATGTGTTCAATAACTAGGGTTAGGGTTGTTGGTCATTATGAGCTAGGCAGCTAAAGGTTAACAAAGTCCTATCTTGCATTTAGTGTTAAAAAGAATCTAAGTTTTATGTAATTACCATACTTCTTAAACGTAATCGCTGTCCATAGTAAGCACAACGGGCAGCACAAATGCTTTCTACTAATGATGCTTTGATCCCAAAGTAAACTCTCAATGCCAGGAGAACTGCTTGCAAAGTCATGTTAAAGTTCATCATTGTTGTTGTTTTTGCAACTAGCATTGCTAAGAAAGTGGAGACGTACGGGGGCGTGTGATTGCGTCAAATGACGCAAGACTCTAGCCCATAGAGAAAAAAAAACAGTTCTTAGAAGGTTCGCTTTTGAACTGGTTTGGAACCGGCACTAGCACCAGGCATGAACTAGCACTTAGATGAATTTGGTGGAAAAAGGGTATCAGTAACACAAGAGGAACCTAAACCTAGGTGGTTTTAATGTGAATGTTATGGCTGATCAGTGTACTGTATGGTATGTGAACTTCATACAACAAACAAAGTGCACTATATTGGGGGGAAAACTATGCTCACAATGATCAGTGTGCATAGAACAAGTTCAATTTCTGTGAATAAGACCAAACAGGACATACTAATAAATTAGCAATTATGCAGATATGCTTCATACAGTGAACATTCATTTGCATACAATTTGTCAGGAGTAATTCTAAATACACACATTCTTATGACTTGATAAATCACATCCCATGTGTAAGAGTACACAAAAGGTATGTAACTAATCACTTCAGACCTTTTAGAAATTTCAAAGCACTTATGCAAGTCTCTCTGGATAAGGGTGTCTGCCAAATTCCGTAAATGTACACACATGGTTGATAAGTGAGACTCTTCTTCTAGCCAGTGGTGCAAGGAATATTGAAAACAGCAGAACACAAATACATCGGACAGATACCTCTCGGTTTAGGGTTCGCTGAAAGACTGTTCGGCTGAGGAGTTTTGCATATTGCAGGTAGGCCAGTTGTGTTCTGTTCAACAAGTGTCCGCACAAAATCCTCTAAAATATTTTACAAAAAAAAAAAATTTATACTTTTAAAGGCACAACGAGGATGGTAGTATTGTTGCAAGCCATATCTATACACTAATTTCCTCAACTGCCACATCATTTAAAACAGATGTTATCCTTTTCCAATGTTTTGTTTTCACTGACATCATCAGAGCTGCGTGGAATCATATTGTAAATTTATACTGTCAGATGGCAAAAGATGGCAGAATGACAGCAGGATTTTTTTATCTTGACCATCATACAGTACAGTACAGACCAAAAGTTTGGACACACCTTCTCTTCTTCAACGAGTTTTCTTTGTTGTGTTCTTTAGCCCAAACAAGTCTCTTCTGCTTGTTGCCTGTCCTTAGCAGTGGTTTCCTAGCAGATATTCTACCATGAAGACCTGATTCACACAGCCTCCTCTTAACAGTTGTTCTAGAGATGTGTCTGCTGCTAGAACTCTGTGTGGCATTGACCTGCTCTCTGATCTGAGCTGCTGTTAACCTGCGATTTCTGAGGCTGGTGACTCGGATGAACTTATCCTCCGCAGCAGAGGTGACTCTTGGTCTTCCTTTCCTGGGGCAGTCCGCATGTGAGCCAGTAATGATGGCCACTCGTTTTTTTCTTCACTTAGCTGCTTTTTTTTGCCATAATACAAATTCAAACTCTTTGAATGAGTAGGTGTGTCCAAACTTTTGGTCTGTACTGTATATGATGAACTAACTACACTGAGACAGAGGTGGACTATAATGATACTTTTCACCTGGTATCAGAAATGTTTTACACTGAAATTTTTAAATACTGGCTTTTCATTTTCCATGACACTAATGTAGTATCTGGGAAATGTTGTGAAAAAAAACTACATTTATTTGCAGTGAGTGGTTTAATAAAAGTTATTTTACAAAATTGTATTACTTACTAGAACAATAATTTAGCGAATAAGGTTATACCAGTCATACTCTGTATTTACCTGTTCTGACCGAGGGCAATGGTTTGCTCACAGGGTGGATCTCTGATGGATCTGGAGGCAAATGCGATTCTAAACTCTCATTCAAAGCCACTGTAAAATCCCATGGGCATAGTGAGAGTTAAAAATAAAATTTAAAAAAAGCATCATAAGTATAATTTTTTAATAATAATAATAAATCACTGTTAAAAACGTTTCATCTTACCACGCCTCAGATAATGGCTGCAGTGATAACTATTTTACTCATCACTGAAATCATGACGGCTGAGTAACTCATAACCCATAGGCGTACCCTTACGCATGAATATGATAAAGATTTAATAATTGACCAAAAATTTTTTCCAGGATAACAACAAAAGAACCTTGTCCTTTGTAATATGATTTGTTTGTTCTGACCATAGAACCTGGTTCCAGTCCAAGTACTTATGTTTGTTGGTAAATGAAAGCAAATGCCTTCTACTCCCAAACAGTTTAGTCTATTGTAGATTTTAACACTTGGCATGGCCAAAATCCTATCATCTTCTCCAAGTCTAGAATCTTAAGGTGTCCGCTTCCTGGCAGGTTAATTACAGATCTGGTTATTTTAAACATCTTAATTATTGCCCTAAATAGGTAAGAATCTGTAGCAAAGAATACTTCCGATAACATTCTAGGGGAACAGAATTTTTTTAGTCCTAAACACATCTCTGGGGTCAATTTTGGATGTTTACGCCAGAAATGAAAATGCAGTGAAGTATAAAATTCTTACCTGTGTCAGTACCAGAAGGCTGACGTACGGTCTTTTTAGACCGTTTGCGTATATAATTAGGGGATTTCCAGCGTCCAAGACGAGGTGGGAGTCTGTTGCCATCACTGCCTACCCGTCGAGTGTTTACTACAGGACTTGGACCTGAGGTTTGCAGAGTGTTCTGAGATCCAAGCTGCTGCTGCTGTTGTTGTTCACAGTTTTTCTTAAAACTCACATTGCCTTTAACATCTGGCTTTTCTGTTTCAATGAGAAGAGAGATTTATTGTCCTTTTACAAGTTTAGAACCAAGTTAACACTTATTTTCCTATTTATAACAACTTTATTGTGAACTTGCAAAAGTAAAACTGGTGATGTGAGTTTCAAAAAAAGGCATCTAATTGTGTAGCAGCTCTTGCATAACAGCCTTAGAATAGAAAAGCCTGATGTTATCTTATTGAGCAATTTCTTACCAGACAATTCTAGTATCTTGTTACGATAGAAAGACTGTCTCTGAAGTAGGGCTTTTTTCTTCACCTCTAAGATCTGGCTTCGGTCCTTGAGAGCCCAAATCATAAGTCGAGCCTGCCACAGAGAAAAGTCTGTTAACACCTTGTTAAACTGATTGCTCTCCACAAGGTTTACCCACGATATCACCTTAAAACAAGGGTTCTCAAACGTTTGGGATTAAACTCAACCAATTAAAGACACAAGTCGAATAGGACAAATACATATAAGAACATAACGATAAAAAAAGTTTCTCTGATAATGGTCATTTCCAATGACCATTACCTTGAAGAATATAAATCCAGTGATCAAAATACAAGCACAAAGACTTTGAATAACAGTGAGCTGGGTCAACTGTTCAGTATATTACTAATTTAAGCCTGTTTACATTGTCACTATTACAGTCAGAAAATAATTTATGTTTCTAACCTGATTTAGAATGTCAAGCTTGCACATTGCGACTCGTTCCTCAATGTTGAGTGCTTTTTTCAGTGCATAAAAGTACTGGCGCATTTCGTCTCGGCGAACACGTTCATTTTCAGTGTGAATCAGTCGTTTTTCTAGCACCTCCACCGGTGGATGTTCTGTGGAGTGATACTTAATCTGTAAAACAAACAAACAAAAAAAAAAAAACAGAAAAGCTGACATTTCTATTACATTCATTCGAATGTGATATGTGGATATACAAAAAGGGATTACATGCCAAAATATTACACTAATTACTAAAAACTGAAACTAAAAACAGGGGCCTAAGATACATCAAGTTAGTTTTAGGTTCTATGGGTTTTGAGGAGTAACCTACCTTCTTTTTCAACGAAGTTGCTCTCTTTGCATCCCTTTGTGAATAATATATAATGATAGATTAAAAGTCACACCATAGTATTTGCATAATATTGGACAAACTGAAGTAATAAAATGTTCCACTCCTCCATTGACATTGCTTGGGTTCAAAGATTTATGCCATTGTTTGTTCATATTATTCATAAATAATAATAAATAAATACATAAATAAATAAAGGCCAGCTGCCAGAAGACACATCACAAATGAAATTCATACTGAGGTCTTAATTTGCATACCTGGCATTCCTCTTTTGAACCATGTAATATTCATTAGATATAGCCACCTAGAATTCAAAAACAATTTCAGCAATATAGCATCTTTTATTCCCCTTATAATAACGTAACATGAATGCACAGAGCAATGTTACATCTGATAGGAGATTGATATTTTTTAAACAGTATTTTTTAAAAACTGAACGACTTACAGCGTCATCTGATGTTTCACTGTCACTCGCATAGTCATTACTCAAATCCTCTTCATCACTATTCGGGTCCTCCTCACTATCATTACTTGAACTGTCAATATCACTGCCAAACCTGTGAGGCAAAAGTGCCACTTGATCTTCAGCTTCATCTTCGCTCAAGTTCACCACATCCACAATAATATCATCACTATCACACAACTCTTCTGCTGTCTCAAACTTGAGCAGCTCGTTTCGATCTTCTGCTTCATGTTTTTCCTTTTTTAAATCCTGTTTATCTGTTTTGGTGACTGTAGGGAAGCAATCTGACAGGTTGTGAAAATCATCCGAAAGTTCTGTGGATGATTTATGTATATTGTGAGGAAGAGCTGAAACATTTTGTTTGCCATTGTCCTTACTTGAAGTGGCGGTAGGTGTGCAAAGTTTCACAGGTGTCTGACCATCTAGTAGAGAGCACACAGCATTAGCAGCAATGTCAGTATCCTCATGGCTGTCTTCTGGATTATTATAAAATTCCTTTTGTTTGAGAATTTTTGAACAATTTTCAGAGGCCAAACCTGGCACACTTAAATCCTTGGAAAATTCTGTGACCATTTGATTTATACTGGGCTCTTCTTTACTGATAAGTGGTAAAATATTATCCGAGCTAATATGCTGTTTTGCATCACCATCATGCACAGACCAGTTGTCCGTCTTGCATGCGTCACTGTAAATATTAGCAGAGCCAAGTCTTTGTTCGCTTATAACAAAGGAATCAAAATGTGTATTCTCCCCTTTTTGTTTGTTGGAAGTTTCTATTGTGCCGATGTGCAAATCATTAGTTTGAGGTAGAAGGTCTTGGATCTTGTTGTCAGATTCAGAGTAATTACCTTCCATGTACTTCTCCGTTGGATCATTAAAGGGCTCATTTTTATTGAGAACTGGAGGAGAATTTTCTTGAATTGCAACTTCTCTGATTTCAGTGGTTATCTGTAATTGTTTATTACCATCAACCTTGTTAATGACAACTAGTGGCTCTTCTTTGCTGACATTTCCAGTTTTTAAGTTATCTGCATTTACAAATGAATCACAGACTTTTTCTTTGTTGTTGTTTGGCTTGGTAGATATCATCTGTTTTTGTTCAACATGAGAGCTTTTAGGTGGCAAATCATTTTCATGAATGTTGTGGTTTTTTGGAGTCTCTGTACCTACATGTAGATATTCATCAGAGCTGTTTAAGACAGCTTTACCAGTTTCTGTTGTGTTCTTTAGCTCACTGGCTTCTGCAGCTGGGCTTTCAGCAGCAAAATTCAAACTCTTATTCAGCTCTTTATCTAAATCTTCATTCTCTTCTTCAGAGTCAATCCACAAAATTCGCTCTGCTCCATTTGGTGGCCAATCATCCATATCATTAGGTTCCCATTCACTGACATCATCTTGGTGTACCATCTCAGCACCATCAGGTACCCAGTCCTTGTTGTCTGGTGCCCCTGGATTTACTGACTCAGAGAACTGTTCTGCAGGCTCATCTTCAAAAAGATCTTCTGAGGGAATGCAACTGCTGCTCTCGTTTAAGCCGTCTGAAGCCCCCTGTGCAGAGATACAATTTGATGTTTCAGGAAGTGGAAGCAGATTGGTATTGCTTTCTGAGCCTTGACAGGTTTGTTCAAAGCTGGGGGAGGGACTTTGTAAGACAACATCCTTCATAATTTCATCATTTTTTGGGATTTCAGCAGGACGAGAAGCAACTGAAGTGACATTTACAGGAACAGCTGGCACAGCAGGCTGAAGGAGTTTAATCAAGGTAAAACCTCCGGGAAGCATCAACGTTGAATTGTGTTCAGGAGGCTTACAAACTTGCGCTGATCCTAAAGGCTTCCCCACACTATTAGGGGGACATATTCGAAAAGAGAATGTCCCAGTTTTACCTGCAAAACTTGACTGTACATTAAAAGCTGGCATGCCATTGGCAATGTTCATGCCACTTGTTGCTGACAGAGAAACCACATTGGGAGCAATGACTGGCAAAGGATTGGGCAACACATTTGTAAGAGGAGTTGAGTTCAAAGGCTTCTGAAGAGATTTGGTGTCTTGTGGCAGGCATGTATTAGAGGCTGTTTGCACAACCTGTAAAGTGCTGCCTACTGAAGCCAACATAGAAAAAAGAGAAAACGGACACATGGTGAGACACAAATATAAGAGAACACAACCCCAACAGCAATTTGTACTTTTGTACACCTTATGAAGAATACTTTTCTTTACATAAGCCAAACCATGGCTTCCAATAAATATGAGTGTTAATCAATCAACTACACTCCCTAGCAATAATCAACAATAGAATTACAGTTAAACCTTAGATTGCAAGCATAATTTATTCCGGAAGTGTGCTTGTATATCAATGCAACTGTATATTAAAGCGAATTTCCCCATAAGAAATAATGGAAACTCTGATGATTCGATCCACAACCCAATAATATTCAAATAAAAATAATTAAGCAGAAAATGTAAAGTAAAAAAAAAAATTAAATTAACCTTCACTTTACCTTTGAAAAGAATCCTGACAGAGTAGTGTTTCCGTTTCTTTTTACCATGGCACACGCGAATGTGCGCACACAAAAACATGCACACACAAACGGAAACACTACTTTGTCGAGAAACGTCTTTAACAAGAAACTTCTTTAATGACACTCACACACGCACACACTAACAAATCACTGCCCTATGACAGAGAGAACCTCTGGAAACTGAACCTTTAACAAGAAACTTCTCTAATGAAACTTGCTTTACACATGTGCACACATCTCAATGTTATAATAAACAGTAGACGTGCGCACGAATGTTGACTATTCAGGTGAAGTTCAGCGAGACTGAGCATGGTAGGCAATTATCTATAATCCCGTAATGCGTGAGAGAAGAGCCATTGGCTCAGTTACCACATGGCGCTTGGCAGACAAACGCATGCATAGTAGTTAAAATATATAAAAAAAGATTTGCTCGTGATGCAAAATGCTCGCAGACCAAGTTACTTGCAATCCAAGGTTCCACTGTATTCTTAAGCAGATTTTCATATAGCCGTTTGCCTTACCATTGAAATCTGTATATACATCTTCTTTCTCATGTTTCAAAGTTAAATTAAATATGATACAACTGAAAGGATAAAAGCATATTAAACTGACCTTGACTGACAGAACTGGGCTGTAGATGAACCACAGGAGCAGGGCTGATGGGTTTTAATTGTATAATGTTCCCATTGTACTGACATACAAAGTTTGACCCTTGCCCTCCTGGTGCAGGCTTCAGAATCACTTGTTGGCCAGGTGGGAGGTTGGAACTAGGAGCAGCAGCAAAGTTGGAGGGTCTTACTGGCACAAGAACAAATCTGGTGCCATCAGGCACAATGGGCGTTATGCCAGGCCGTTGGCCTAGGGGGGTAACAGAAATAGTTTTCTTCAAATATTTACCAACAACAGAAATATATAATACTATCTTTATTGCAAGCGATAAGGCCTCTATATTTACTACTTCTTAGTAGATTTCACTTTATAGATTAATTATGCTGAAAACATTATTCATCCACTGGCCAACTATGTGACTTCATTGGTCTTTAAGGTATATTTTTCTTTGACTTAATTTTCAACCAACCAGCAGAATGTTTTTTGGCATTTCAGAATTACAAAAGCATAATTACACATTATTTGTGTTGTTTTATATAACACCACTTACCTGCAGATTTTGAAGTGGCATTTAAGGGACCCATTTTTGTTCTTGTGTTTTTGGAGGTGGTGTCAGGTTTAGGCACATTGGCAAAAGGAGGTCTGGCTGCAGCAAGATTTGGAGAAGTCCGATTAGAAACATTTGCCACTTTCTTTACAGAGCTTGGCTTGAGAGAAGCTTTGGAAGTGGCATTCAAGTGACCCGCTTTTGTTCTTGTGTTTTTGGAGGTGCTCCTAGGTTCAAGCACAATGGCTAAAGGAGGTCTGGCTACAGCAAGATTTGGAGAAGTTTGACTTAATACATTTGCTACTTCAGTTGCAGAGCTTGGCTTGGGAGAGGTGTTGGAAGGACATGGTTTGGTGATATCACCATCATTTTTGGGTTGATCTTGATGTAGAGGCAACAGCCTACCAGTGACAAAAGCTGCAAAGCGATTCACTGGATGTAATGCTCCCAGTTGGCCCAGCAAGAGTTTTGCTTGATTGTATGTTTTGCCATTTACCTGCAATTCAACCCAAGATGAGAACACTTAAACATAATACAATTCTTTCTTTTTTTAATGCCCTGCCAGCTTCTATGGATGTATTCATGGCGAGAATCAGTTTTAGCCATTCAAAATTAAAACTAGATAAGACCTTTAAGGTTTTTTTTTCTAGTAACTTTAAAACTAAATTTGGATTTACTTGGTTACAAACTTTTTCGGCAGAGTAAAACAAGTCCTCACAGGACTAAAAGAGTTACAGTCTAATAAACTTTGAATTAATAGTGATTAATAGTGAATTATCTGGTCCAACAGCTGTGTTGTGTAACTTTTTAGTGGCTCGTTGTAGTTCTTACATAAAAAAACTAGAGCTAAAGCTTCTTTTTTTCTAAGTTTAAAATAATAATAATAATATAATATTAATAATACAATCAGCAAAAAATAGGAAAATGCACAGACAATTTTATAAGAGTCTCAAAGTTATTTAAAAAATTCACCTCAATTAAAACTTGAGTAGGGCTTCCTGGTTTCTGTTTATCTGCCCTTAGATAACCTGCAGGAGCAGCATTGGTGGGGAAGGGCAA